>JAJQQW010000004.1:104696481-104848981 GCA_025583905.1 Ia io | reverse complement strand
TGACCGCTGGTTAGGCTTATATGCATGCATACAAGTCCTCTGGTTGATCTCTCCCCCTTCCCCCCACCCTCCCCTACCTTCCCTCTGAGGTTTAAGAGTCTGATTAATGCTTCCCTGTCTCCGGGTCTGTTTTTGTACATCAGTTTATGTTGCTCATTATTTCCCCTAGATGAGTGAGATCATGTGATACAAAAATACACTTGTAAGAACCGAAAATGAGACCAGCCATAATGGTTATGCTGAGAGGCGAATGAATCAGTCTGTAGTGAGTTTCTTTCTGGGCCAACAGTTCTTTTGAGTCCTTATTTCAGTGTCAAACAGTTCCTTATGTGTAGATGTCAGCAATGATATTTCAATTCTGGATGGTGGACAAATGGTGGTGATGCAGGTCCGACCATCTCTGGTTTGGTCCTGGGCATCCTTCAGTGACGCACAGCTGCTGTCTGCTAGTGGTATTGTCTTTTTAACAATATTAAGTCTTCTATCCATGAATGCAAAATGTCTTTCCATTTATTTAGATCTTTAATTTATTTCAGTGATGGTCTTGTAATTTTCAGTGTACAAGTCTTGCACTTTTTTTTTAGGGAGAGATAGAGAGAGAGAGAAACATCAATGATGACAGAGAATCATTGATCAGCTGCCTCCTGCATGCCCCCTACTGGGGATTGAGGTTGCAACCCCTGCATGTGCCCTGACCTGACCTGGGAATTGAACTACACAACATGATTCATAGGTTGATACTCAACCACTGAGCCATACCGCTGGGCAAGTCATGCATTTTTTTGGTTAAATTTAGTTCTAAGTATTGTTTTTTTACTGCTATTGTCAGTGGACCTATTTTCTTTTTATTATTATTATTTTGTTGTTGTTGTTAATCCTCACCCGAGGATATTTTTCCTTTGATTTTTAGGGAGAGTGGAAGAGAGAGGGAAAGACAGAAATATCAGTGTGAAAGAAACACATCCATTGGTTGCCTCCTGCTCGAGCCCTTACCAGGGTCCTTGCCGGGGAGGAGCCTGCAACCAAGGTACGTGCCCTTGACCGTAATCGAACGCGGGACCCTTTGGTCTTCAGGCCAACGGTCTATCCACTGAGCCAAACTGGCTAGGGTGGAACTATTTTCTTTAAAAAAAAATTTTTATTGTTCATTGCTATATATAGAAATAAAACTGACTTTTGTGTACTGATCTTGTATCCTTCCATCTTTTGGAACTTGTTTATAATCCCTAATTTTTTGTGGCCTTTGCATATATAGTTTTATGTTTTTCCTGTACAATCTGGATGCCTTTTATTTTTCTTGCCTAATTGCTGTGGCTAGAGCTACCAGTACGATGTTGAATAGAAGTGGTGAGAGTGAACATTCTTATCTTGTCTTGATCTTTGGGATAGTTTTCAATTTTTCAGCATTAAGTGTAATATTAGTTGTGGGGTTTTGGTAGATGCCCTTGTGTTAAGTGAGGAAATTCCCTTCTATTCCTATGGTGTTTTTAGTTTTTCTTGGAAGGGTGTTAGATTTTGTCAAATGCTATTTCTGTGTCTATTAAGATGATTGCATGGTTTCCAACCCTTTATTCATTAATATGGTATATCTCATTGATTGTTTTTCGTATGTTGAAACAGCCTTGCATTCCTGGGATAAAGCTCACTAGATCATGGTATATAATCATTTTTGTAAGCTACAAGATTTGGTTTGCTAGTATTTTTTGAGGATTTTTACATCTGTATTCATTAAGGGATATTTTTTATTTTCTGATCATGTGATGTCTTTGATTTTGATATCATGGTAATACTGACATCATAGACTGTTAGGAATAACACTGTGAAAGACCAAGCTTATTCTGATCTCTCTGGTGGCAGCCAGGCTTATGGGTTTTCACCAAAAATGCTAGCTATTATTTCTGAAGACTGTGTGGAGCTGGAGACTGTGAAATGGGATTAGAGCAATTTAAAATACCACAAAGCTCACTATCCTTACTGAGATTTTTTTTTTTTTAATCCTCACCTGAGAAAATTTTTTTTTATTGATTTTAGAGAGAGAGAGATGGTTCAATTACACCCACCCTGACCAGGGATCAAACCCAAAATTTGAGTATGTGCCCTGACTGGGAATTGAACCCACCACCCTTTGGTGCACAAGACAATGCCAAACCAACTGAGCCACACCAGCCAGGGCAATTTTGTCTTTTTTCTTGAATAAGCATTCCCCTGATTGCTGCCAAACTTTGATTAACTTCCATAATTCTGAAAATTTGGATTCTGGTTATTATGTCCATTTTCTCATTACTTTTGTGTAGGAGAGAATTTTTAGAGACCCTTACTCTGAAATTTTTACTGATGCCTCTGCTCTACTTTTATAATATACTAGACGCCCGGTGCACGAATTCGTGCACAGGTGGGGTCCCTCAGCCTGGCTGGCGATTGGGGCCGATCATGGCCGGTGGCGGGGAGGGACTGCGGGAGGTTGGCTAGCCACGGGAGGTTGGCTGTAAGAGGAGTGCACTGACCACCAGGGGGCAGCTCCTGCATTGAGTGTTTGCCCCCTCGTGGTCAGTGCACATCATAGCAACCAGTCAGTTGGTCATTCGGTCGTTCAGTCGCTTAGGGTTTTATATATATATAGATTTTTATTGATCTCAGAGAGGAATGGAGAGGAATAGAGAGATAGAAACATCAATAATGAGAGAGAATCATTCGTCGGCTGCCTTCTACAACTGGTATCAAGCCCGCAACCCAGGCATGTGCCCTGATTGGGAAATCAAACTGTGACCTCCTATTTCATAGGTCAATGCTCAGCCACTGAGCCACATCAGCCGGGTCTAATTACTTTTTGAGATAAACTTTATTTAAAGTAATCCAGTTACTTTTTTGTGTGTTAAAGACATAATGCTAATTAAGTTACTCCAAACTATATTACAGATTTTTGCTAAAAATCTGTACAAATATTTTGTTATTAATACTCTCTTACCTAGTTTTTATATTTTTACTCTTTTCCTTTTTACAGTTGTGTCTAGTGTGTGTTAATCACAGTAGGATATACAGAGATGAGAATCTTCATTTGCACTTTTTCTCTTCATCAAAGTATTCCCAAATTGACTCATTTGTTATTCATTCATTTATCTATTAAACTGCTACTTCTTGAACTATTATGTGCAAGATGCTGGGCATGAATGAATAAAACAGACAAGTTTTTACATTCTAAAGTGGAACCTGATCATAGACAAACAATAAATTCTGTAATCTGTAGTAATGATAAATGCTGCGATGAAAAATAAGGCCGGTTATGAGGGTAGAGTGATAAAGGTGTCATCCTATTTTAAATAGGTGGTCAAGGAATGCCTCTTTGAGGACATAACATTTGAACAGAGACCCAAATAAAATGAGTGGAATGGAATAAGCCATGCAGAAAGTTTGCTGAAGAGCTCTCCAGCAGAAGAAGCTTCAAATACATAGTCCAGATTCTAATTTATTATATACAAGTGGCCCGGTGCACAGATTTGTGCACATTGAAAGGAAACTAATTAGAAGAAATATTTCAATATCGCTATTTGCCCTTTCTCTATAATAGAAGTGTCAACCAAATTCACAATCAACAATGACAAATCAAAACACACGTGGACGATTGGCGCCAGCAAGAGCTTTATATGTATCGTGCATGCACAAGTCAACTTAGCCTTTTATAGATATAGAATAAACTTGTTTAATTAGACCTGTTTTCTGATTTAGCTATACTTTTTCCAACCCAGTGAAGCATCCCAACTTCTCTTTCAGGTAATTGTCAGCAACACAGCAGTAAAAATCAACACGAACCAAATTATTATTGTAAATCACACAGGGAGAACAAAGGGTAAAATATTTAACTGCAGCAGTGTTTGACTGTATTCTGCGCAGTGAGAAAACCTGAAGTCATTTTCAAGGGCCACCATTTCTTTTTTTTTTTTTAATATATTTTATTGATTTTTTACAGAGAGGAAGAGAGAGGGATAGAGTTAGAAACATTGATGATAGAGAAACATCGATCAGCTGCCTCCTGCACACCCCCTACTGGGGATGTGCCCGCAACCAAGGTATATGCCCTTGACTGGAATCGAACCTGGGACCCTTGAGTCCGCAGGCCGATGCTCTATCCACTGAGCCAAACTGGTTTTGGCAAGGGCCACCATTTCTTACTTCTTTTCAGTTGGGTAAAGTTTCTAAGCTTTCTAAATGTCCATTTTCTGGCTAATGAAAAGAAAGTAGGATTCACTGAGTCTCCTATCTACCTACTCCAGGACTTCGGTGAGAATCAAATGAGATGAGGCACCGGAAAACGCTTCACAGACACTTGATTAAAGTGTAAAATGTTTCCACCTGGCTATAAAGCAAGTCATGTTCCTGGGCTGAAGAAACTGCAAGGAGGCTAGTTGCTAGGGAGAGGAAGCCGAGTGTTGCTACGTGACGTCATTACCCGGATGGATACTTAGCCTTTTATATATGTAGATTATATATTATATATGCATGGTATTTTATTATATATGCATGTATTTATATAGTACATGTAGCATTAAAATAGTGCTTTAAAATATTTTTCTAAAAAGTGATACGGAAATTTTGGACTGGAACACGGAGTGTTCCCCTGGGCAGGATGGCTTGTCCCAGGCTCTTTGTCCATCGGAGTCGAAGAATGAAACCACGGATGGAATATGGTATAGTAAAGGTGGAAATTTATTGAAGAATAAGTACAGACTCGCACGTGGAGAGAGGGAAAGAATATCACAGCACAGATTCCCATGTGGGTAGGGGGACACAGTCCCTCCGAGTTTCTTTTTTCCAGGTTTATAAAGGCTGCAGTTTTTGTGCTTCAATATCCCCTCTGATTGGCCACTATTCCCCTTTGATTTGGTCACTATAGCTACTCCTAAGCTCAAAGGTCAAACCTTACATGGGACTTGTGAGGCCCTCCTTTATTTTGTAAATGTAGACCTTTTGCTATTACAGCTCCCTTATCTTTTGGAAATGTAACTACTGCCTCTCCCAACTTCCTTGTCTTATGGAAATGTAACTTCTGCCTCTCCCTTGTCTTATGGAAATGTAACTTTTTGCCTCCCTCTACCCCCTTATCTTATGGAAATGTAACTTTTTGCAGCTCCAAAGCCTGTGCTTTTTCCATGGGCCCCCTTAATTTTAAAAATTCCCTAAACCTGCCTATTTTACCCCTAAAAATTCCTCTTTCAAAAGTAATTTAAATTTTTTTTTGGTGGTTTTATAACTTTGGTTCAGTTCGATAACTCCTAGACTATATTTTTTTTCTAATATCTTTATATTATTTTTCCTTCTATATTTTAAGTTAAATACAGTCAAACCTCAACAGAAAAAATGTCTTTGTAGTTAAACCAAACTTCTGTGTTTGGAACTGACAATCCTTTCTTGTTGATACCTCAGCATGACAAAAAGCATCTCTCAGGCCACAAGGGAGGGAATGCCTTTGTTGCTGGGGAAGTCAACAATTAGCATAATTTTAAAACATAAAGAGGCCATCAAGAGTTTGAAAAAACAATGATCACAGGCAATTATACACAGGTAGGAAAACTAGTGTTGATTTGGATAAAGAAAAAAACTGCCACGTGACAGCATTTTGGAGGCAGTGATATGAACAAGCAAAGATGCTTCAAGCTGACCTGAAAGACATCCTTGGACCCAGTGCTGAAAGTGATTCCTTTAAGGCTTGTAGGGAATGGTACGATAAATTTAAGTAAAAAAAGTGTTTATTTATAAAACAGTACATTAGACATGTACTATATATAAGAAAGGTTAAAATGAAATCATTTGTAGGTATGGAATGGATTCATTCAATTTACATTCTTTCTAAGGGAAGAAATGATTCGCTTTCGAACAAATCACGTCTCTAACAGCCTTCTGGAACTAAGTTCAAGAACCGAGGTCCCACTGTACAAATTAATGTCCCCATAAATATAAGGTGACCAAATGTTAACATTGGTAAAGCGGGACACCATTGACGTTGCGGGGGGGTCTTTTTTTTTTAATATATTTTATTGATTTTTTTACAGAGAGGAAGAGAGAGGGATAGAGAGTTAGAAACATCGATGAGAGAGAAACATCGATCAGCTGCCTCTTGCACACCCCCTATTGGGGATGTGCCCGCAACCAAGGTACATGCCCTTGACCGGAATCGAACCTGGGACCCTTGAGTCCGCAGGCCGACACTCTATCCACTGAGCCAAACCAGTTTCGGGCCTGGGGGGGGGGGGAGTTTTGATTAAAAATTTGGTCTCTATTGTAATCACTTTTGGTTTTTTTAATAAAAGGAAATTCACTTCTTAGATCATCGTTGAATTTGCATCCTCTTTTCTTACTCATTATGTTAAAAATCTAAAAAAAATAATTTATAATTATATTATAAATTATTATATACATATTGCTTAAAAACACAGTAAGTAGGTACATAATTACATGAACATATTTTATTGTTAGTTTATAAATTAAGTTAATTTGATGGTTATAAAATAACTATATTTTAAAAATTATTTTAATCCTATATTTCTTTCTAAATAATAACAATACTAACTTGTATTATTTTTCCTCTGAATTTGCCGTAACGTAAGTCGTACGTAAGTGTCACTTTCAAGGCCGGCGCTAGACTTTTTGCCGCCACTATAAAATATAAATAATACGAGTACTGTCTGCTAAATTCAAGAAAATTTATGTATTTATGAAGCAGATAAATGAATTACTTACCTAAATTATCTGAATACCTGATTTGTAACGACATCAGTTGTTTAACTAGCACGCAGTACGATGTGTATGGTCAGAGAGACAGTTACAAAATGTTTTCATCGTTGCCAATCCCTAAAAGTGCCATTTTTAATTAAGTCCAAACAATGGTGGTCGAATTCTAACAAATGATCAACAATGCGAACTTTGATAAGCAGTTCTCGATAATCAGTTCTCAACAATTATTTGTTATTATTAAAGTTTAACATTATAAAAGTAACAAAAATAATATAAAACTCATACCCTGTCTAAATAGCCACATGGCCGCCGAAAACTGTATATTCCCTTCCCGTTCTCCCGCCGTTCCCTAGATTGTAGTGCATTCTTTCCAAAAATCAGGACTTTTTTAAAACGCTGCGGGATGCGGGACAAATTGTTAAAAATCGGGACTGTCTCGCCAAAAGCGGGACGTCCGGTCACCTTACATAAATATGATAAATATAATAAATATAACTTGAGGATTTTATATTTAATTGAAATACATTGTGATTATTCTTCAAATTGTTTACATAAATGTATGTAAACTATTTGCATTATGTGGAATTCTAATTACTTTTCTTGTGAGTGTGTCTCAATAAAGGTTTAATGTTGATACCTTTCTACTCACTTTTCCTCCTTTTTGCAAAATTATTTTCTTTCCTCTCTTCCTTCCCTCCCTTACCTTCCCTTTTCCCTCCCCCTTTCTTTTCCTCTCTCTGTTCCTGCTCTTCCCTTCCTATTCTAGCTTTGTCTCTTCCTCCTTTGTTCTTATTCTATCCCTTTTCCTGCCTCTCATTACCTTCCCGTACTTCTTTCCTCAACATTTCTTATTTTTTGTCCTTTCTCCCTTCTTCCCTCTTTCCTTCTTTCTTCTTTTTTTACTTTCTGCCTTCATCTTCTAATTCATACTTTTCATTTCCTCTACCATTTCCCCAATTTATCCTTAACATTAATACTAAAATAGCATCCTAATTTGTCTCTTAATAAGTCACTGACATTTTAATCTTCCTAATGCAGAGTTCTTACTAGATCACTACTATCTGCTCAAAACCTTTCTGTAATTGGTTGCGCTTTGTCTACCAGTTTAATTCCATAGTCTTCAATACCGCTCAGATTATGGCACCAACCTGCTTCTAGAGTTCAATTAAGCTCCATTATACTCCTTCACTTCTAGCAGAACTGATCTATTGAGAGAAGAGACACATTGCTTGTTCTCTGAATCCATGTCATTTCTCCTATTATTTCCTTTGCCTGGAACACCAGTTGTACCAGTTAATAATGCAGAGTTTTTTCAATAGATGGAGTCACACATAAGTTGATATAGATGTGATTTGATATGTATGCTCTTTTGTTGAATTGACAGCAAGCTTCAAAACTTCATATGTTAAAATTTTGTGAAGGTGTTAATATCATAGATATTTTACACTTAAAAATGTCGAATTTCATGCCAAAAATAGAGCATTTGCAGGAAGTTTTAATTCATTACTTTATTGAGAAGAAAAGTGCTGCTGAAAGTTATCGTATACTTTGGGAAGCTTATGGTGAACATACTCCATCTCAAGATACTTGTGAACGCTGGTTTAAATGCATTAAAAGTGATTATTTTGATGTGAAAGACAAAGAACGTCCAGGTCAACCAGAAAAGTTTGAAGACCAACGATTACATGCACTATTGGATGAAGATGCATGTCAAACTCAAAAACAACTTGCAAAAAGGTTACACATTGCTCAGCAAACAATTTCCGATTGTTTACAAGCCATGGGAAAGATTTTAAAAGAAGGAAAATGGGTGCCACATCAACTGAACGAAAGACAAATGGAAAACCGAAAAGTTATCAGTAAAATGTTGATTCAAGGGCACAAAAGAAAGTCTTTTTTGCATCGAATTGTGACTGGCAATGAAAAGTGGATGTATTTTGAATCCCAAAGGCACAAAATCATGGGTTGATCCAGGTCAACCATCAACATCGACTGCAAGGCCAAATCGCTTTGGGAAGAAGACAATGCTCTGCGTTTGGTGGGATCAGGAAGGTGGGGTGTATTCTGAGCTTCTAAAACCAGGTGAAACCGTTAATACTAATCACTACTGACAACAAATGATCAATTTGTACCATGCTTTGATTGTGAAACGACCAGAATGTGCCAGAAGACACAGCAAAGTAATTTTGCTTCATGATGACGCACCATCACACACTTCAAAATCAGTTAAAAACACGTTAAAAGATCTTGCCTGGGAAGTTTTAACCCACCCGCCATAATCACGAGACCTTGCTCCTTCAGATTGCCACTTGTTCTGATTGATGGCACACGCACTTTCTGAGCAGCACTTCAAAATGTACGAAGCAGTGGAAAATTGGGTCTCTGAATGGTTTGCTTCAAAACAAGAAAAGTTCTATTGGGATGGTATCCACAAATTACCTGAAAGATGGGGGAAATGTATAGCTAGCGATGGACATTACTTTGAATAAAGCACTTTTGATGTTTCTCTTGAAATTATTGTGTTTTCTCTGATTACAGAATCCGCATTATTAACCAATACACCTGGTACATAGCCTCTTATTCTGCCCATTGGAAACATATTATCCTTCAAGGCTCAGTTAGATGCCCTCTTTCCTTTTTCTTGCTGTTGTTACCTGTGAGTATCTCTTCTCCTCTAGTCTAGATTATAGGTCTTCAAGATCAGGATTTTCATCTTTTTAGAATTATGTGAATTTTTATCATGGTACCTTGAAGTAGTAAATATTTGGTAAATGTAATTGGTGTGCAGTGAGTTTTTTAATTTATCAAAATTTCTATTTTCTTGTCTCTAGTTAAAGAAGAATGTAGGAGCCCTAAAACTGAGAGTTCGTCACAAAAAATGTCAAATAATCAGGTAAGCTGTCTTAAAACGAAATACCTAATAGCCAGCTTCTTATTGCAATTGGTGGCTTTGTGGTATATGACTGAATTTTGCAGCCAAATTTCCTGTCAAATTCATAAGTATGTGGCAAGAGGGTGCTTAAGTATAACCTGAGAGTCATTGGATAGTAGGTTGAACAGCTAGAGTTTAGGATTTGGAACTAGAAATACCTGAAATCTTAATAGTTGGGTGGCTGGAGCAATTCACTACCTCTCTCAGCCTCGAGGTCTTCATCTTTAAAAAGTAGATAAAAATAGATCACTTGTCTCTCTCAACACATATCATCTAAACATACCTACATACATAAATACACGTATTTATACATAAATATAAATGTGCAAAGTATGTGTATATATAAAACAAAAATATGTAGATCAACATAGTAAAGTTACTGGTTAAGTCTGCCAAATTAGGTTGCAGAGGGGAACTGAAGTTTATGTTTTATTTTATGTAGTCTCTGCTGTTTGATATGAAGTATGTATATATTTTATAATCAAAGTATAACAAATTTTAATCTAAGAAAGTCAGTATGTGGCCTGATGATGTGCATATGTTCTGTATCCTACCTAATAAAAGAGTAGTATGCAAATTGACCGCACCTTCGCTACACCCACCAGCCAATCAGGGCAAGTATGCAAATTAACCCAACCAAGATGGCGGTTAATTTGCATATCAAGACAGTGTAGAAAGAAGCCAAGCCTGCAGAAGGGAGCGAAGCTGCGGAGAAGCAAGCAAGCCGGGCGGGGGAGAAGGGAGGAAAGCAGGCGGGGCCGGGGGAGAAGGGACTGAAAGCAGGCAGAGCCAGGGGAGAAGGGAGGAAAGCAGGCGGGGCCGGGGGAGAAGGGACTGAAAGCAGGCGGGGCTGGGGGAGAAGGGAGGAAAGCAGGCGGGGCCAGGGGAGAGCGCAGCAGGAAGCCCTATTGCAGGAATCTTCCTGCAATGGGAACTGTAGTGTATATTATATTCTAATACAGAGTTTGAAAAAATTAGATTTCTTGTAACTACTAAACTAGAGGCCCAGTGCACAAAATTTGTGCACAGGTGGGGTCCCTCAGCCCAGTGAGCACCCTCTCCAATCAGGGACCCCTCAGGGGATGTCCAACTGCTGGTAGTCGGACATCCCTCTCGCAATCCAGGACCGCTGGCTCCTAACTGCTCACCTGCCTGCCTGCCTGCCTCATCACCCCTTAACTGCCCCCCTGCCGGCCTGGTCACCCTGTAACTGTCCGGAAGGAAGTCGGACGTCCGGAAGATGTCTGGTCACCTGGTCTAATTAGCATATTATCCTTTTATTAGTATAGGTGATATCTTAGCAGAATATGTGTCTTTGGCACATAATAGTTTCTTAGTAAATAGAATTCATTAATAGCTAGATATCAGTAAAATGGTTTAATTATATGACTTTTAAGGCCCTGTTCTGCAACTCTTATGCTATGATTTCCTTTATTCTAGAAAAGGGTTTATAAATGTTTCATGCCATGGATTTTTGGTGAAGCCTATGGACTCTCTTAAAATCCCTATCTAATAAAAGAGTAATATGCAAATGGACCATCACTCCAAGACACAAGATGGCTGCCCCCATGTGGACACAAGATGGCCTGCAGGGGAGGGCAGTTAGGGGTGACCAGGCCTGCAGGGGAGGGCAGTTGGGGGAGACTAGGCCAGGAAGGGAGGGCAGTTGGTGGGGGACCCAGGCCTGCAGGGGAGGGCAGTTGGGGGGGACCAGGTCAGCAGGGGAAAGCAGTTGGGGAAGACCAGGCCTGCAGTGGAGGGCAGTTGGGGGGGACCCAGGCCTGCAGTGGAGGGCTGTTAGGAGGTACTCACGCCTGTAGGGGAGGGCAGTTGGGGGGGACCAGGTCAGCAGGGGAGGGCAGTTGGGGGACACCAGTACTCCAGAGGAGGGTAGTTGGGGGGCATGCCTGCAGGGGAGAGTAGTTAGGGGGATCAGGCCTGCAGGGGAGGGTAGTTGTGGGGGGCCAAGCGTGCAGGGCTGGGCAGTTGTGGGGGGGACAAGGCCTGCAGGGGAGGGAAGTTGGGGGTGATCAGGCCAGCAGAGGAGGGCAGTTGGGGGTGACCAGATCAGCAGAGGAGGGCAGTTGGGGCGACCACACTAGCAGAGGAGGGCAATTGGGGGAGACCAGGCCAGCAAGGGAGGGCAGTTGGGGGGGGGGCCCAGCCCTAAAGGGGAGGGTAGTTGGGGGGCCAGGCCTGCAGGGGAGGGCAGTTAGGGGTGATCAGGCCAGCAGGGGAGTTAGGGGTGATCAGGCCAGCAGGGGAGGGCAGTTAGGGGTGACCGAGCCAGCAGGGGAGGGCAGTTGGAGGCGACCAGGCCTGCAGGGGAGGGCAGTTAGGGGCAATCAGGCCGGCCGGGGAGCAGTTAGGCATCGATCAGGGTGGCAGGGGAGTGGTTAGGGGGTTATCAGGCTGGCAGGCAGAAGCAGCTAGGGGCAATCAGGTAGAGGCAGTGGAGCAGTTGGGAGCCAGCAGTCCTGGATTGTGAGAGGGATGTCCGACTGCCCGTTTAGGCCTGATCCCACTTGCCCATTTAGGCCCGAGATCGGGCCTATACAGGCGGTCGGACATCCCTCAAGGGGTCCCAGATTGGAGAGGGTGCAGGCTGGGCTGGGACACACACACACACACACACACACACACACACACACACACCCATGCACGAATTTCATGCACCGGGGCTCTAGTAATGTCTTAAAAGTAAAATAGAGTATATTCAATGTAAAACAAAACCAGTTATGTTGAAATAGAATTAGAATCACTCCTATTGTGGTTTATTGCCTATATTCATAATTAAAGGAAATTCTAAATTCCTATTTAGAAAATAGTTAATGAAGATAAAGATGTAATTTTTTCCCTCATCCAAGTTTACAGGCCCCTTTTTTTTCTTATGATGTAAAAGGGAGAATACCACATTTTAACCCTTTGCACTCACTTGCTTTTTTCTCGATTCCTTTATTCTAATGCTAACCATGTCGAGTCACACTTGACATCCGAGTGCAAAAGGTTAAAAAGTTTACAGTGATTTATTTAGAAGACTAGTAATTAGTAACTATAAAATTTATTTGCACAGAGAGCTCACTCATACTCTTTTGTAGACATTTGGACAGCCTGGCAAATGTAATACTAAGCTACTGAAGAGAAATGAAAGTACGGAAGTCTCAGAAAATCAAAAGGTTAGGACTGGTTATCCAAATGCTGTTGATAAGGTAAAAGGCCATTTATTCAATTGATCTTCCCACACTCTAGCACATAGTTAGATGATTGATGAAAATTATAAATCATTTTTGTACATACAACTCTTAGCTTTTTCTTTGTCCTTGTACTTTCATCTTCATGCACAAAGTATTATTCTTTTAGCCTAACACTGGATTTGAGGACTTTTTAGCATCCTTGAATATCTCCAAAGCAAATGAAGCACAGCCCTCTCATCGTGAAGAGCCTCCCAGTGAAGAACATTTGTCACCACAGTCATTTGCTATGGTTCGTATTTTGTAGAAACTTTTGTACTATGGAAATTTCACCATCATTGACCATGAATACCCACCCCTGCAACCAATTAAACCCTTTTCTTTCATCTAGTGTGTTGCATCTTTCTTGTCATCCCATGAGAAAAACCAGGCTGTCCTGGGCAATTAAGCCATTTTTTTGTTTTTTCTCTTTAGACCATACATAGATCCCTTGCTTTTTAAACATTGCTACTCGGCAGTTTGGTCAAAATTTATGCTGGGAAATGTTGGGGGTTTTTTGTTGTTGTTGTTGTTGTTGTTGTCAAAATTTATGCTGGGAAATGTTGGGGTTTTTTTTTTTGTTGTTGTTGTTGTTGTTGTTGTTGTTGTTGTTTTCAACTCCAGACTATTGATTTTCCTTATTCTCTATCTCAGTGAAGTTACTGTTTTAATTTTTAACAATGTAACTCATTAAAAGAAGGAACAGTAAGCTCTGTAATTGTTAACTTTTCTCCTGCTACCCTCACCATCTCCATATCACTCGTTTTTTAAAACAGAAGGGGACACGGATGCTTAAAGAAATTCTAAAAATTGATGGCTCTGGCACTGTGGACCATAAGAACGAAAGGAAACAGTTTGGTAATGAAGTCATTGTTTCCTGTGACGGAAGAGATGAATATGGACCTCCCTCACAGCCTAAACAAAATGAGAAATTAAGTAAGTAAACTAAGTACAACTACTAATAACCAGTTTCATTTCAGAAATTCAGATTATTTTTTATCATGTGCTTTTTAAAGGTGAAACTACTTTTATTTTTAAAGGAATATAATGAAAAGTAACAAGAGTGTAAATTTTATGTTTATATCATTTACATAATAACTATGTAGCCAATAGTAGATATATAGTTCTTAAATGTCTATTGTGTATACTGAAATTGTACTATTACAGACACTCCTTCTACAGATCTCAGGCCTAGAAAGGATTTCACAGTCTAGCCTTTTTCCCCCCAGCAATTTAAGAATGATTATGTAACTTAAATATATCACTTAACTTTTCTAAAATTCTTTTTTTCTATTTACAGAATGAGAATAACATTTTAAATGACTGTTGTGATGATTATATGGCACATATAAAGCAGTTAACACTGTGTCTAGCACATTGTAGGTGCCAAAAATTAATGTTAGTAGTATGTTAAGACCAACATAAAAATAAAAGAAGCTATTAAAAATAGTTAATGGAGGCAGACATTGGAAAGTGGTTACTTACTTGAAATCTACGAAGCCTGTAGCACAACATCTGGCAGGGAGCTGGATTTCAGTAACTATCCATCATTGCTCCTGCTCCTTATTTCTTCTATACTTTAATATTTTGTCTATGTAATTATCTGCAAATAATTACATAGGAAGAATCACTAGGGAAAAAGTTGGTGAGATAGAAGTTTCTCAGAGAACTAAAAAACATTTTGAAATAAACATATCAGAATTTATTAAGGAACAAAATATGAAGAAAACCAGAGCCTTCCCCCATTTATACTCCAATTAATATTGGGATAAATAATTAAAATTCCAATAACTATTAGGAAACTAGTTATTTAATATAGTGACAGACATGCTCTTGAAATAGAGCAAAATTTAAAACAAAATCGGATAAAGATAGTCCCACTGCCAGAAACAAGTAACTTTTTCTTTGTTTCAGTAGTGAAAAAAAAACATATACCTGAGAGTCAAGAGCTCAAAATCCAGCCTATGTTGCAGAACTAACACCATTGGTGGCTTTGGACAAGCCACTTAACCTCTTTTTAGTCTAAGATAGGAAGAGGTTTAGATTCATTCTTCACTGAGATATGCTCTTGTTCTATTAGTGAGTTTATTGATCATAAAGAATGTGAGCTTTTAGAATTTTAAAATTATTTTCTACATAAAAGCTCTTTAAAGACTTAATTTCAGAAAAAATAATTCTAAGAAGCATCATTTGAAGCAACAAAAACATTCACATATTGTATCTTAAGAGTGTAAGATGAATTTCTAAGAAAACTAAAGCCAAAGCCTCAAAACTTAAGAATTAATTGTAAATCAGCTCAAGAGAGCCATTTGCTTGTTTAAATTTTGCCTGTAACATAACTATATAGTCATTAATCTCTCAAGATGTTCATTTTTGGCTGTCAGCTACTTATTGTATTTTAAAATCTTTATTTTAATCATATATCATTAATCAGTTACAATCACCTAAAAAATCTTTACTGAACTCTTAGTAATTTTAGGCAGTACTGAGTAGTTCTTACATTTGCTTCATGGGAGAGTCCTCTTTTCACCTTTTAACAATTTTTTGCTCTTATTCTGTGAAACCTTATAATAATTGCCTAATTTGAGATATCATTTACTACAGATATGTCCTATTCTCTTTTTTGGTAGCATCTTATGTGAACAAGTCTCAGAGTGCTAGTGAGTACCATCATGTTCAGTCCATAAACAATGTGTGCTGGCCTGCTTCAAGCCAGAACCCTCCTGTGTCCACACCAGTAACTGAACTCTCGAAAATTTGTTCCCTTATTGGAATGCCACAACCAGATTTCTCCTTTCTTAGAACACCACAGGTATAGTATACTACTGTTCCATTTAAATATGTTCTTTAACACTGAGCTTAAATAAATTGACTGAAAGTCTTTGGCTTGAAAAAGACATTTTTTTTTAATTAACTCACCATAATGACTAGACAGGGTCAGACCAAATGATTTCTCAGACCTTATACAACCCACAGGCCTGAGTCTGGTCTAAAGAATCTTGGTTCAAACTTTTTGATTTTAGAAACTCCCCACTTTTGGGGGTGGACCTCAAAGAACTTTTGTTTACTTGTGTTATATCCATATTTACTATACTAGAAATTAAAACTAAAAAGTGTTTAAATGTTTATTTAAAAATAAGTTTTCAAAAAATTTTAGTAAATAGCCTTGCTTCACATTTTTGCAAATCTTTTCCATGTCTAGCTTAATAGAAGAAGCTAGATTCTTCTATCTTCTTACTCTCAATCTCTTGTGATACATTGTTTTGGTTGAAATCTATCACTTAAACCTGGCCTCACACAGATAGTTGAAAAATGGAGCTGGTGTGGTTCAGGGGGAAGACGGGGAGCGGTGCCAGGGTTCGATTCCCATGCCCAGGTTGCAGGCTCAATCCCCAGTAGGGGGTATGCAGTAGGCAGCCAATGGATGATTCTCATCATTGATGTTATTGCAGAAATTACCAGGCACCTGGAAAACACACAATGGGCACTCGGAAAATTCAGGAAAATCCCTTTATTTGCAGATGCACTAGTATGGTGACTCAGGGGAGTCAGTCTCTAAAGCCTGAGCGTTGAATGTAGGAGGAGCTTTCCCTTTTATCCCCTGAGTTTCTTTGTCTCCCAAATATGGACCAGGCTTCCAGACTTTTCGCTGGCTTTGCAGCCCCCTGTGGGTTGGAATGGGGGAAGTAAGATTATATCCAAAGGCCTGGCCTGGCCTGGCTGGCGCCATTGCTGCCAACCCCCTCCAGGGGTTATGTATGGTTCATGGTTTATGGCCTCTGTACAATGGAAGTATTCTGGGAAACAGGTTCTGCAAGGCTGGACAATCATTAACAATAAAAATGGGGCTTAATTATACTAGCAAGAATGTGTGTCAGAATACTGGTTACTGGCACAGATTCAGATTGCTAGCCTCCCAGTTGCCTTATGTTTCCCCTCATTCCCCCCTCTTGATCAGCCGTGGGGATTCAGTTGAAGACTCAATGCTAGGGAGTAGGGTATTCAGCAGCTCGAGTCTTTTTCATTTTCATTACCTGAGAGATTGTAATGGCAGTCCAGAGATCTAGTCTGGAGTAACATCTGGAGCTTCAGGGCTTACTGATCCTATCTTCATTAGCTGTTCTAAAACCTGTTGTCTTTCTTGGAGGAAGGGAGAGGGAGTCTACACAGGTTACTTCATTTCCAGCTTCAGAGCAGTTGGAGTGCTGAGAAGCACATCTCAGGGTCCCATCTATTTCTCCTCCAGTTGGCCCATCGTCCTTGCACTGTTCATGTCTGTCTAACTGCCTACCACAGCTCCTCAAGGATCTTGACTCTGAATTCTTTCAGGGAAAGTGGGCATCGGGGGGTCTCCTCTTAACTGCTTCCATGCTGAGGAGGGGTGAAGGTTTCTTTCACAGCCAAAAGATCTTTGCTTTCTGTCAGAGGGACGATGAGGCCTGGGCACGGAAGGAGGTGAGCTTGTGACCTGGCGGAGACAAACTGTGTTATAAAATTTAGTATTATTAGTATTATTGAGCAATTAGAACAGCAAGATTTATAAGAAATGGTCTGGTGGAAGGGGAAAGAAAACATTTCAGTTCTAATAATTTCCTACTGGAATAGAATTTTTCTCCTTAAAATCACCCTTATTTTTATAAAAGAGCCAAATTAAGACCAGTTTATCTATTGCATTAAGTCTAGTTTCAGTTTGGCCTGATCATTTGCATAAACACAACAAGAATGGTAACTGACCGCCTTTGCCGGAATTTCATGATTGAGTCTCAGTGTGCCCCTCAGGGCAGAGAAGCCAAGCCATCCCGCTGCCGTCAGGCCCACCTGCAGTACCTGCAGGGTTAGGTGAGTTCACCCGTCAGGCCCGCCTGCAGTACCTGCAGGGTTAGGTGAATCCTCACCAAGATCTGTGCCTGCAGCAGCTCTACCCAGGCTCACACCCTAGGCTTCAAGGCCCACCTCAGCAGCCCTTCTACTCATCGCGACCTAGAGTGCATGGGGGAGTTGGGCAGGGACACAAGGTGCCCTCACTGCTCCCCTTCCACTCTGACCAGCAGCCAGCGATGGCAGAGTATGGTCCTGATGCTCCAGTGCCATCCATTTTCAGGGCTACCAAGAAAGATACCAGGCTTTCTCCATGGCACTCTTATGGGCTTCAAGTCTTCATAGTCCAGACATGACCCTTTTAAACATGACACTCTAGTCAAAGTTTTCGGTCAATAAAACTACCATTAGAAACCGGTCTTACTGAATTTATGCAAAGAAATGCATTGCCATGATTCATTAAGAATTGCCAAATTTCAGAGGGATCATATAGGAAGAAAAATACACTAACTTGCTTTAAGATCTTCTGATTTTTCTTGCCAGTCCTTTCCATGGACTCTTCAGAAGATATATTTTTTCAAATGTATTATAACAAAACAGTAACTGTCTCCAAATGACAAGAAGAAATTTAAAATTACATGATTATGGATTTCATTATAATGCAGATGACATGGAATGTTGTCCTTTCTGCAAAACCCAACATTTTATATTATAATCAATAACTGTTAGTTATAACTGTATTTGACAAAGGTTCCTATGTACCTTCAGTATAAAATTTTCCTTCATGAGAGAGAAAAACAAACATTTGAGGCATTTCAGAGCCTATTGGGATACTCTAAAGCCAATTCTAGGTCAAGAGAAAGTTTCTTAAAATTCAAACCCTTGAAGGATTGTCAAACTTTATTTTACCAAAAGATCATATATCAAAGTGTATTAGACACAAACATAGGCTAGCAAGCTTCAGTTCCCATGATTAAAAGATGGCTTTTTAAAAAATTTTTAAATACCTGATTAATATAACATAACCATCCTATCTAATAAAGAGTGAATATGCAAATTGACCATTGCACCATCACAAAGCTGGCAGCGCCCAGTACCCCCAGCCCTGCTGGAGTCCCTCAGTCCTTTCAGCCCTGCCGGGGGAGGAGAGGCAGTGACAGGCGTATGGAACAGCCACATCCGCCCTCAGCCCCCCAGCCACGCAGGGCCGCCAGAGGCTCAGGTAACCAGGGCCAGCCGAGGCTTGTGCTGCCGGCAGTGCCATCAGCAGAGATGTGATGGGGGCGTCACCTTCCCCTGATCACCAGGTCACCTCCCGCCCCTGAGGGCTCCCGGACTGTGAGAGGGGGCAGGCTGGGCTGAGGGAACCCCCCTCCAATGCATGAATTTTCATGCACCAGGCCTCTAGTTTTACTAGAAAAGAACTAACCAAAATAAGGCTAATTTGTAACTTCATTTATCCTTGGATGTGGACAGCAAATGACACTAATTGAATTTCTGCTATCAGTCTCCCTGAGTACATTGACATAAGCTATTTACCCTCTGTTTAGGGAGGCAACATGCAAATCATTTACTCTTAAGTGTCCTTGGTTTAGGGAAGATAGAATTTACTAGCTGGCTTCAAACTGCTTGGCATCTGGATTTTCTAGATGGTTGCAAATTGCTGTTTTACTATTTCAGTTTTCCTGTTCTGCTTGTCCTGGCTTACTAGCCTGTGTCATTTGTTTATTTTCCTTTTAACATTTCTTCTTACAAACTTTCTGTAACTTTCACAGACATTCTTGCAACTTTCACAGACATTCTTACAACTTTCATAAACATTCTTACAACCTTAACTTTCTTTTTCCTTCAAAAATGCATGTCCGTGCCTATGCTTTCTCTATTACATTAAAGCCATATTTTCTTTTCATTAGTTAAAATTCTTAATCTTAATTTTTAGGTGACATGTAAGTAATTAACAATCCTCAGATTAGCAATACATTCATATTTTAAAAGAGATTTCAAATAAAATACAAGACTTATTCATTAACAGATTCAACTTCATCCTCTAGATTCTCTAGAGGAGGCAAACACAGATTAATTAATGTTTGAGTATCCTGTTATTTCAAAATATTTAGATGTTTATCATTTAACCTGGCTCTAAAACCTTTAAGTTATCGAAGACTTTGGAAAATTATGTATATGAGGCTGGAGTAAAGGGTGGGGGGAGAAGGGAGTAGGCCCTGCAGTCTGTTCCCAGACCTCTAGCTGCTTGGATTCAAAACTGCCACATTTTTCCTTAAGAGATAACATGCTAAGGTTTGGGTGATAATGAATTCAGCTTCTGATAATAGCTGAATTGTTAAGTAAAGAAACTGTACCATGGGAATGGGAAGAGAATGTGGCCTCAGGATCTAAAGGCTCAGTGAGGGGTCCCTTCCTTTTTCTCTGTGACCCATATGCTCCCCCTCTTTTGGGTTGTCTGTACTGTTGTGGTTTCTGTTTCTGGCCCTCCAGGCCAGCCCCTACCTGGGCCACTTGTTCTATAGTTCTGAACATTATGTTAACTTTATGTTTCTGCCTTATCTTTATGTATGTAGATCTCTGAGCCTCTTTTAACAGCTCTTCTGCACTTCTTTCCTTCCAGGTTTTCTAACTTTGCATTTTCTTGAGATGTCAGGCCAGCTATTGGTTACAAAATGTAATTTTTAATATTTCTTGGCCCAACAGGTCCTCAGGGTCTGGCCCAGAGTGCTTTCTCATCTGATCTTTTAGACTTGGCAAAATTCAGAAGGCCCTTCTTCTTTGCCTTGCTGAATATTGAAGGCTTTATTTAGGTTCTGAGACCAAGGAACTGCTTCCCTAATCCCTTTAATTATTAGTTCCCTGAGATCTCTCATATATCCCCTATGGGCCTTGTTGTTAAGGTCCCACTGGGGCTCCAGGTTTGGAAATCTTACATCTGCTGGAAGCGCACCAGGGCCAGCCAGGTGCTCCCTTTCCCAGATGGCCATAGATGACCTTCAAATCATTTCTCCTTCTTTTCCTGAGAATAATATTCCCAAGATAGACACTAACACAGGTCTATGTATACACTTGTGGGCCCAAAAATGGGTCTCGCTGGTCAGCTAAGTCACGTGGGTCTTCCAGCAGAGATTTTAACCGTTTTTTTACACTGCTCCAACTCCTTCTGCCTAGGAAAGCTGGTTTCTGGTGGCACCGGGGCCTCAGGGCTAGTTGGAGCCTTACAGGACAGCCCTCCTCCCAAGGGGGAGGCTGGGATTGTAAATTGCTATTTTGGCTGTTCCCTCAGATTGTCCCAGGTTGCATAGGGAGGGGAAATGCAGGACAAGGGACCTCGTTTCTCATTTCTCTGTCTGCCCTTGTTCTCTCTTAGGCTTCTCTACTTTTACAGAGGGAAGGAAAACTGGCCCCTTCCTCCAATAGAGAGCATAGTCAATCTCCTCTTGAGTGACTGGACTTTTATTATTAACATACTAGAGGCCTGGTGCACGAAATTCATGCACGGGGGGGGGGGGGGGCGTCTCAGTCTGGCCTGCATCCTTCCGCAATTCGGGACCCCTTGGGGATGTCGGGCCTAAACTGGCAGTCAGACATCCCCCTCGCAGTCTGACATCCCCCTCGCAGTCCGGGACACTGCATGAACCAGTGACCATACTTTTCATACAGGTAAAAGGCATCTTGCTGTTGTATGGGCAGTTACATTTTTTTGCCCTGATTATAAAAAGTAGTACCTAACATAATCCTTCTGAGGCAGTAATACCATTTTCCCCATCTTATGAGTGGAAAAACTGAAGCAGAGAGAAGTTAAGTAATTGACTTTGTCACATAGTTATAAGTGTCAGAATCAGGACTGACCACAAAATGTGCAAGTCAGAGTCTACGCATGTCATCGCTGAATCATCCTGTTTTTTTCAGTGTTAGAGTAGCCTTGCCAGGTTTTAATTTTTAAATCTAAAAGACTGTTCCCAGTATATAGGGCTGGGTCCCTAGGCCTGGCTGATGATCAGGGCCTTCTGCAGGGCTACCAGCGGGCAGAGTGATTAGGGCCCCCATTGGCACCCGCCTTGGCTGGTGGCCTGGCGCCGCTGCTTGCTGGACCCACCTCCCAATCACCACCACTGGTTGCCACCCTCTCTGGGGGGGAGGGGGGCACACGCGTCATAGCGACCGGTTCCGCCATTCAGTCGATTTGCATGTTAGGGTTGTTTTATTATATAGGATTTATAATTATTACTGAAAAGCTTTATCATAAATCCTTCATTTTAGTTATATCTATTATATATTAACAATTTTGAGATTTTTAAAGCCTAATTTTTACCGAAAGCACTTTCTTGACCAATTTTATAACAGGGATAACTCGGTGTGAAAGTACCATTTTATTTTATTTGCCTTTATAAAAACAGGAGTGCCCCTGCTTTACAGCTAGAGGGTACTTCTACCGATCTGTTCCTCCCAGTGTTATGGGGAAAAACAGAACACTGGGGACTAGTTATTGTTATGGGAAATATTAATTATGCTGTTAACCATGATTGCCCTTTCTGTTCAAAGAAAGGACATATCAACCTGGCTGGGAGTCCCACGCCCCTGGGACCTGGGAGTCACCCTTGGAATGCGGTCCATCCTCATTCAAGAACTGCCCATTATCATGGAAGCATTAACCTTGTGGCCCAACCCAGCCTGCATAGCTTACTTCCCCATGCCTGTAATCCCCACTTCCCCATGTAACCTTTGTCCCTATATTCATAAACCAGGGAAGAGTAAACTAAACTCCCTAAAAGACAGAAAACCAGCATTACATTACAGACACACAGACAAAAACCTCAGTAGCTAAGAGTTTCTGGTGGCTGACACCCTGAGAGGGAGAACAGGAAGAGTCCCCAAGATTAAAAATTCTCGGCAGCTGCTGGGACTTTCCTGCAGTCTCTGTCAGATGTTCAGCCTCACCACACATAACCGAGTTTCCCCAAAGCAAGACTTGCCTCATCTTTAAACAAATTAAACAAACAACAAAAGAGACACAAAACATCAACAAACACTCTTACATAAGCATGTGCAACACACTAAAAGTTTACACCACAGAGCAGGGTCTTCTGTCCCTGATTCGGGAACTGCCCCTCCCAAGAATCTCAGCGTTCTCCCCAATGGACTATTTTGGGAGAATGTCTTTCCTAGGGCTAGAATTTCTGTTTCCCATCCTCAGCCATAAGCTGGGGGCCCCTGGTTTCACGGAGAGGCATCTGCATTGCAGGCAGCGATCTAGGCCCTTAACCCTTTGCACTCGCTTGCTTTTTTCTCGATTACTTTATTCTACTCGGGATTTAATTTTTTAAATACCCCAGATTTTACAAAGCACGGCAGTAGAATAAAAAACTGGAGTTTCTTTTCATACAAACTTACTTATTTGGATTTTTTTATATTTCAAATTATTGATACATTCAATACAATTCAACATACGAGCTGCTACCGATGCTAACCGTGTCGAGTCACACTCGACATCCGAGTGCAAAAGGTTAAATTTCTTTAGCATACATTTTGAGATAGTGGGTTTAGAGGAACTACTTCCCATATTTGTGTGTGTAGTCTCTCCCAGTTGAAAGGAGCCGCAGGACAAACACTAGGTAACTTTCGCTTTGCACAGACTCTCACATTCATATTCACACACCAGTCAGTCCGAGTTTGACTTCCACCCACAGAAAGTCCCTGAACTGAGGCAAATATTTTGCCTAGGAGGTGATCAGTCCCCTCTTCTGCCCCTAAAGGCAGGCCTGAACTCGGACTGGGTCCCTGGGGAAACTTACCGATCAGACGTCTGGTCCCAGAAATGCTTTACTATCTTCCTTAGAGTCCACTGGAGCCCGAGGGGAGGAGGGGGGCGTCAGGGAAGAGGGGGAAGAGGGTGGCCTGATTCATTCGAGCCCGGTGAAGACCAGGACCCAGTCAACCACTGGTGGCGCCTTTTCCTTCATCACAGGGACTCAGTTGAGCAGGCCCACCTGCCTGCTCTCGTGCAGCGGGGCCTCAAAGGGGCAGCTCAGCTGCATGTTTTGCGGTCAGGGAACCAATTATGTTGCAGAAATTACCAGGCGACTGGAAAACACACAATGGGCACTCGGAAGATTCAGGAAAAACCCTATATTTGCAGATGCACTAGTGTGGTGACTCAGGGGAGTCAGTCTCCAAAGCCTGAGTGTTGAATGTGGGGGGGAGATTTCCCCTTTATCCCCTGAGTTTCTTTGTCTCCCAAATATGGACCAGGCTTCCAGACTTTTCGCTGGCTTTGCAGCCCCCCCAACCCCCCCGTGGGGTAGAATGGGGGAAGTGAGATTATACCCAAAGGCCTGGCCTGGCTAGTGCCAGCACTGTCAACCCCTTCCAGGGGTTATGTATGGTTCATAGTTTATGGCCTCTGTACAATGGAAGTATTCTAGGAAACAGGTTCTGTAAGGCTGGACAAGCATTAACCATAATGGGGCTTAATTATTAGGTGTACCGGTTACTAATGCGGAATTTGTAATCAGAGAAAACACGATAATTTCAAGAGAAACATCAAAAGTGCTTTATTCAAAGTAATGTCCATCGCTAGCTACACATTTCCCCCCATCTTTCAGGTATTATCCCAATAGAAGTTTTCTTGTTTTGAGGCAAACTATTCAGAGACCCAAATTTCCACTTCTTCGTATGTTTTGAAGTGCTGCTCAGAAAGTGTGTGTGCCACCAATCAGAACAAGTGATAATCTGAAGGAGCAAGGTCTTTTGAATACAGAAGGTGGGTTAAAACTTCCCAGGCAAGATCTTTTAACGTGTCTTTAACTGGTTTTGAAGTGTGTGATGGTGCGTCATCATGAAGCAAAATTACTTTGCCGTGTCTTCTGGCACATTCTGGTCGTTTCACAATCAAAGCATGGTTCAAATTGATTATTTGTTGTCAGTAGCGATTAGTATTAACGGTTTCACCTGATTTTAGAAGCTTATAATACACCACACCTTCCTGATCAAACCAAACGCAGAGCGTTGTCTTCTTTCTGAAGTGATTTGGCCTTGCAGTCGATGTTGATGGTTGACCTGGATCAACCCATGATTTTGTGCCTTTGGGATTCTCAAAATAAATCCACTTTTCATTGCCAGTCACAATTTGATGCAAAAAAGACTTTCTTTTGTGCCCTTGAATCAACATTTTACTGATAACTTTTCGGTTTTCCATTTGTCTTTCAATCAGTTGATGTGGCACCCATTTTCCTTCCTTTAAAATCTTTCCCATTGCTTGTAAATTATCGGAAATGGTTTGCTGAGCAATGTGTAACCTTTCTGCAAGTTGTTTTTGAGTTTGACACGCATCTGCATCCAATAATGCTTGTAATTGTTGGTCTTCAAACTTTTTTGGTTGACCTGGACGTTCCTTGTCTTTCACATCAAAATCATAAATTTTAATGCGTTTAAACCAGTGTTCACAAGTATCTTGAAATGGAGTATGTTCACCATAAGCTTCCCGAAGTATTCAGCAGCACTTTTTTTCAAAATAAAGTAGTGAATTAAAACTTCCCACAAATGCTCTATTTTTGGCATGAAATTCAACATTTTTAAGTGTAAAAATATCTATGATGTTAACACCTTCACAAAATTTGACATATGAAGTTTTGAAGCTTGCTGTCAATACAACAAAATAGCATACATATCAAATCACATCTATATCAACATATGTGTAACTCCATCTATTGAAACAAATCCGCATTATTAACCGGTACACCTAGTATACTAGCAAGAATGTGCATCAGAATACTGGTTACTAGCACAGATTCATATTGCTAGCCCTCAGTTGTCTTATATTCCCCCTCAATGTTTTTCTTTCTCTCCCTTCCTCTCTCTGAAATCAATAAAAACATCTTAAGGAGGGTTGGGGATTTTAATACCCTTTTCATATAAATGTGGATATTTGATACTACAGTAAAAGGTAGTGTGTTCTTGAAAGTTAGTTACAATGTAGAATCTGAAACTATATCAATGAACTTTTTGTCTTCTGTGTACTTGTGGGAAAATGAGAGTCCAAAGGCAAATAGCATCTTAATACTATTATGAAAATAGTTTTGACCAGCAACCCCCTGGAAGGTGTCTCAGGGACCCTCAGGGTCCCCAGACTGCATCTTGCTACAAGAAAGGTTGTTTTATCCTTTTTACATCTGAGGTCCTGATACGTTCTTGCCTAAAACAGAAAGCAGAATTAAATTCTACCTTTTTAAAAAGTACAATTTAAAAGAAAGAACCCCTTTTGTAAAATAAAAAAAGTATAATGTAAAGAGTTATAATTTAAATGTGAATATAAAACCAGTCAGTACCTCTGAGTTTTTTAGATTTGGGTAATTAATTCATATTGGCAAAATATCTGTTGTTTGGAGGATAGTGTAATGTAGGGGCCAGCAATTTTTTTTCTGTAAAGGTCCAGATAGTAAATGTTTCAGGCTTTGCAGGCCATGTGCTCTCTATCACAAACTACTCAGCTGTGCAGCTATAGTATAAAACAGCCATAGAAGATACATAAAAGAAAACACTCACCTGTGTTCCAGTGAAACCAAGTACAAGTCCTAGTTTCCCAGCCTTTGGTATAAAGAAAGCAGTTTTGCTGGCTTTCATTTGCATTAGGATGCTTGACCCTTCAGCTAGCTTAGAAGGCATTTTTTTTTTTAAACATTGAAAGGTAATGTAATAATTCTAAAGTTTTTGCATGCTAACGCAAAATTTATTTTTTTTAAATATATTTTTCTTGATTTCTGAGAGAAAGGGAAAGAGAGAGAGAAATGGAAACATCAGTGATGAGAGAGAATCATCAATCAGCTTCCTCCTGCACACCCCGCACTGGGGATCAATCCTGCAACCTGGGCATGTGCCCTGACTGGGAATCAACCGTAACCTTCTGTTTCATAGGTCAACATTCAATCACTGAGCCACGCTGGCTGGGCCTAATGCAAAATTTAAATAATCCTCTTTCGAATTTTTGAATTTTTTTTAACAGAATGTTAAAATTATTCTACTTGTTTAAACTAAGCTTTGGGGGAAGAAGTTGGTTTCCTAGCCAGATGACTTCATAGACATTTCACATTCTCTTTCAGACAATGATAGTTTGCCAGGTGAAATTGCCTAACGGCTTGCTGGTGCATGGGCCACAGTGCCGTTCTGAAGAAGAAGCCAAGATCAAAGCTGCACTTTTTGCTTTACAACAGTTGGTGAGAACTATTCATGACTTCTCTACTAAGTTTGAATTAATTACTAGAGCTGTTGTTGTTGCACTGTCTTACAACTTTTAAATACTTCCACAGGGCTCCTTAGGAGTGAATTTCCCTTTGCCTCCACCGATATTTGCAAATTATCCTCCTGCTGTACCACCTGGAAACATTCCTCCAGTTTTTCCCCAACCTACTGGTAAGATAATATTTGGAGTTGCTATATTTAGAAAGTGCTTTCAAGATGCATCAGTTTAGCCGAAACCGGTTTGGCTCAGTGGATAGAGCGTCAGCCTGCGGACTCAAGGGTCCCGGGTTCGATTCCAGTCAAGGGCATGTACCTTGGTTGCGGGCACATCCCCAGTAGGGGGTGTGCAAGAGGCAGCTGATCGATGTTTCTCTCTCATCGATGTTTCTAACTCTCTATCCCTCTCTGTAAAAAATCAATAAAATATAAAAATAAATAAATAAATAAATAAGCTCATAACTTCACTTTTAAAAAAAAAAAAAGATGCATCAGTTTAAAAAACAAAAAATTCATATAAGTGTCTAGGGCAGTGATGGGCAACCTTTTGAGCTTGGTGTGTCAAACTTCGCCAAAAAGCTGAGCATAACTCAGGTAGGGTGTCACTTTGAGGAAAAAACTAACTCCAAGACTCTAGTCGCAAATGTTTCATCCTCAGGAGCAGCAAATGTTTCATCCTCGGCATGCGGCCGCGTGTCATCAGAAATGGCTACGCGTGTCAGTGCTGACACGCGTGTCATAGGTTCGCCATCACTGGTCTAGGGAATAGAAGAAGGAATTGTGAGCAGTTAGCCTGAAAACAGAGCCTACAGATTCATCTAAAAATGTCATTTCCCTCCTACATCCTCTAGTGTGGCTAGAGTAGGAGAGCATTTTGTTTTGGGCAACCCCATATTCCCCAGAAGCTGCCAACATGAATTTTGGTTTAAGGTAGACATTAAAAACCTTTGGGAGAAAATAGAGATGAAAGGAATAAGAACAGGTCAGGCTTTGAAGCTGTGGATGTGAAAGACATTGTCCTTCATGATGAGGGAAGTGGAGAGTAGAGGGGTTTTTAAGCTAACTGTGTGTTTCTTAATATTCTCTCATAATTCTCTTTCTCCTTTAAATGTGATGCCTGAGTTATCGAGCAGGTAGCTCCATGTAGCCAGTGGTGACTTTCTAGTGTGCTAGGGCCTGGGAAAGATCTCTGGGGACTCAGGCTCTTTTTGTCCAGGCTCTTTCATTACTTTGAAAAAATGATGGAACTTCTTGGGGACTCCATTTTCTTAATTATGCTAGATGCGCCTAGGATCTCTTTGAGACTAACATTTTACAATTTTATGATTCCAAATCTTAAGTTCATTAACATTTCTTTTATCACCCTTTTCCCCTAATGACAGTTGGCTTCTTCATATCCTAATCATTATCATTTTAAAACCAATAACTTATTTACTTCACATTTAGAAAATTACTTTTCTGAGTCTACTATATGCCAGGTATTATTCCAGGAGTTCTACATATCTAATCCTCACTAAAAACATTAGAAATGTGAATAATGCTGATTAAACAAGTTATCTTTTTTTGCCTAAACTCCATTAAACTAAAAAATAAGTTATTTTAAAAGTGTAAACCTAGGACAGTGGTCAGCAAACTCATTAGTCAACAGAGCCAAATATCAACAGTACAACGATTGAAATTTCTTTTGAGAGCCAAATTTTTAAAACTTAAACTATAGTACATTGTTATTAACTTAATTAGGGTACTCCTAAGGTGGCCTTTGCTAAAAACTCAAGGGGCCAAAGAGCCGCATGTGGCTTGCGAGCCACAGTTTGCCGACCACTGACCTAGGACAAAAAGATGAGAGAGAAAATATCAGCAAATTAGAGATTTGAAAAGAGTTTGTAATGAGAAAAGCATGTAAAGGAGTAGTAACCAGCATAGTGTAATAATAGTAGAGTTAGGCTATAAACTAAAGTGTCTGTAGAAGAGGATACAAATGAGCTGGATTGCTGGGTCATCTTGTGCTTTCCTATGAATAAACTGGGAGATCCTGAACATTTTAGGAAAAGAGAATCCAAAACAAAGAGGAAGGAAAGTGACCTGGAAAGAGAGATAATGTAGGAAATAACAATATTGCAACCAAAAAAATAAGAAACTATGAAAAAAAATAATAATTGGAGATCAAGAATCAAATATCGAGTTGATTTTTCAGTAGATGAAGCCCAAGCAAAGCCATGGAACCCTCAGGAGGAGGAAGAGCAGGACAAAATGTGGAAAATAAGAAGGAAGAGACAGTGCATGCATTCAGCACCCATGTCATTAGAGTTCCAGAAAAAGAAACCAGAGATGGAAGGAGGGAAAGTATCAAAGAAATGGATAAGAAAGCTTTCTGGACTGAAGGACATGCATCTCTAAACTGAAAGAGCCACCTAACACTTAGCACAGTGAATGAGAAGAGATACAGATTGCCTTGAAATTCAGAATACAAGTAATAAATAGTCTGAAGAGGTCCGAGAGGAGGGGAAATACATTTAAAGGATCAAGAATCAGGCCATGGCGTTGGCTGGTGTGGCTCAATGGAAGAGCATTGGCCCGCTCACCGAAGAGTCACAGGTTCAATTCCCGGTCAAGGGCACATAGCTGGGTTGCAAGTTCATTCCCCTGCTCCAGTTGGGGCACATGCAGGAGGCAACCAAGCAATGTATCTCACATTAATTTCTCTCTCCCCATCTCCCTCTTCCTCTCCCTCTGTCTCCTCCCTCACTTTCACTGTCTCTAAAAATCAATGGAAAAAATATCCTTAGGTGAGGATTAACAACAACAACAATCAGGCTCTAGCCAGTCTTGCTCAGTGGTTAGAGTGTCAGCCAGTGCACCTCATGGTCATGGATTCAATTCCTGTTCAAGGGCATGTACCTGGGTTGCAGGTTTGAACCTCAAGTGTGCATTCAGGAGGCAACCAATCAATGCATCTCTCTCATATCAATGTTTCTCCCTTTCCCCTTTCCTCCTTTCCTTCCTCCCTCCCTCCCTCTCTCTAAAAAATCAATGGAAAAAATATCCTTGGGTAAGGATTAACAAAAAACTTTTTACAAATAGAAAGATCAAGAATCAGAATGGTATTTTACTAAACAGAAGGTCAAAGCTAGAAAGCAGTTGAGCATTGAATCCTGAGGCAGAATTAGTTTCATCTGATTTTCCTGTATAGCCAAACTGAATCATCTTAATATTACAACTGCTACCAAAGTTGCTTATAGGTATTATCAGGACTAATTTTCTCAACCTTTTTAGTTTTCTTCATCAGAATTTGTGCATGTATAGTTCATAACACTGTATTATGATTCCCCTAATACAAAAATTTCTTAAGGGGCTTAATTTTAATTAAGTTATACTATGTTACAGTTCTAACCACCTTTATCTCTGAAAAGGAAGTTTGAACACAATATATATCTTCTTCAATGGCAGTGTGCTGTGTAATACAGGGGTGCCCACATGCTGCACTGATACTGCCTACATAAGAATCACCTGTGGAGCTTGTTAACAGTACAGACTCCTCTTCCTCTCTGACTCTGGTTTATTAAATCTGAGACTTTGCCCAGGAATCTGTACTTCACAAGCTCCCGAGGTGATTGAGTATACAACCTTAAATCAGGTTTGGAAACTCCTGGTTCAGTGTGCTTTTAATAAGAAACAAGATATAATTTTTTTTTTTAAAGAGAGAAGGGAAAGAAGAGGGAGAGAGAGGGAGAGAGAGAGAGAAACACATAGATGTGAGAGTGGAACATCAGTTGGCTGCCTCCTGCATGCCCACTACTGGGGATTGAGCAGGCACCCTGGGCATGGGCCCTGACCTGGAATCACATCAGGACCCTTTCAGTGCATAGGACCATGCTCAACCAACTGAGCCACACCAGCCAGGGAAGATGTAAATTTTTTTAAATTCTTGAATTAAAAATATTAGAATAGGGAAAAGGAAGATTGTACATGTCATGACAGTGATCACATTTGAATACTTGGGCTTTTGGGGGCGGTTTTGTAGGCTGGGAACACTATGGAAGCAACTTAGCATTGGGGCCAGGTGAGATCCTTAAGATTTCTCTCTTTGTGTCCTGGCTTTTGTCCCCCAAGAGACAGTTTCAATAACCCTTTATTATTTTTAAAATATTGCTACAAATATTCTTAAAGCTCACATCAGGATATGTTGTTCTTGGCCATTATAGGCCAGACAGCATAGTGATAAGCTGACTTATGTAAATTGTTCATAGTCCTAAGAGGGGCTTCTGATGTTGAATGTTGTAAGCAAGGTTAATCTTAAGTTAAGTGTATGCCTCTTTGCCCAAGTAAAAGAAGCTAAGAAGCATAGCACAAGGAAGTCTTACATTTCAAGGCTTTGATGAGTCCATTGTACTAAAATAGAAATTTTCTGTGATTTTTAACAGCTAATATAATGCCTTCCTCATCTCATCTCTTTGGCTCAGTGCCATGGGGAGCACCAGTGCCAGTTTCTGGAAAGCCCTTTCATCATACTTCATATTCTGGGGCCATGCCTATGGCTGGGGGAATGGCAGGTGGTGTGCACAATCAATTCATACCTCTACAGGTGAGACCTGGAAATAGAATTATTGTGTTTTAAGAGAATTTCTTAATGCTCAAAGATGACTGATAATAGAATAATGTGTTTATTCAATAACTAGAGGCCCAGTGCATGAAATTCGTGCACGGGGGCGGGGGGCTGTCCCTCAGCCCAGCCTGCACCCTCTCCAATCTGGGACCCCTCAAGGGATGTCCAACTGCCCATTCAGGCCCGATCCCAACTGGTAGGATAGGACCTAAATGGGCAGTCAGACATCTCTCTCACAATCCAGGACTGCTGGCTCCCAACTGCTCACCAGCCTGCCTTCTTGATTGCCCCTAACTGCTTCTGCCTGCCAGCCTGATCACCCCCTAACCACTCCCCTACCAGCCTGATTGATGCCTAACTGCTCCCCTGCCAGCCTGATTGCCCCTAACTGCCCTCCCCTGCAGGCCAGGTCACCCCTAACTGCCCTCCCCTGCAAGGCCTGGTCACCCCTAACTGCCCTCCCCTGCAGGCCTGGTCACCCCTAACTGCCCTTCCCTGAAGGCCTGGTCACCCCTAACTGCCCTCCCCTGAAGGCCTGGTCACCCCTAACTGCCCTCCTCTGCAGGTCTACATTGTTAATCGACGATGCCTTTATTTCTTAAAGGTCACTAAAAAAAGGGTTGCAAACAAAAAGAACTTTGAGAATAAGGAGGCCCAGAGTTCTCAAGCCACCCCACTTCAGACTAGCCAGCCAGGATCTTCTGATGTCACCAAAGTGATTCCACAGGAGACTTCATCAGCTCCCTTCAAGTCCTCTCAGAGTACTCAGCCTGCATCTTCCTTTCAAGTTGAAGCTGCCTCTCAAGGCCATAGTATGTCTCACCATAAGTCAGCACCCAGCTCTTCAAGAAGAAAATCAAGAAAACTGGCTGTCAATTTTGGCATTTCTAAACCTTCTGAATAAACATGGTACTTGGAGTTAAATTATTTCCACCCATCTTTTTATAAACCTATATCAGTGTCTCATAAAAAAATTAGAATGTGCAATTTTAAGATAATATGTTTCAATTGAAAAATTTTAACTTTAAGTTGTGGGGCACTTTTCATGCTGTTTAAAAGACTATGTATCAAATTGTGCATCTTAAATATGTGCAGTTTGCTTTATGTTAATTATACCTCATTGAAGCTATTTTTTAAAAAGACTAAATTGAAGCTTGTGTGAAAATAATACTAGCAGACTAAGCATTGAAACGGACAACTCTGACTGCTGGCCCTGTCCTGACCTATGAATTAGACATCACACTGCAATAATAATAAACTTTTTACACCGTCATTGAGGGATAATTAAATGGAGCATGAAAATTGGGCCCCAAGTATGATGTACTGAATACGAATTTCATTTTTCTTTTTAATGATGTAACAGAATTGTCAGGAGACTGTGTCTTATGTACACGTATTTTAACGTATCTTCTCTTGTCTTTGTGAGTCTGTTAGACCTGCTCTGAACTGATCACACTGCGTGGTGCTGCCAGTTTTGCTTTATTCCAAATTTTGTACCAAAGCAACTTTAGAATACTGGTCAGAATATTTCACTTAACTACTTATAATTATAAATAGCAATCTAGATTTAAGCAACTAATTACAGTATTTGTAGGTATTCAATAACCAGCATTTATAATTTCGAATAAAATTAAGTTTCAAAATTTACAGGGTACAATGATTATAAATTAATCTTCCAGTAGAATAAAGTAGAAGCTATAAATCATGTTAACTAAAGATATTGCATTATTATTTTGTAGAGCTCACTTGCACAGCTGTAAGAGCTCTATGTTGGTCCCCGTTTAGTGCTTCCTAGCTGAGAGAGTTCTAGTTCTAATATCCAAACACATGTATTACAAGCACAATACCATTGTGGTGTGCATTATTTCCATTGTCTCCCTGCTCCTAGCTCTATGTGCACTGGCCAGCACCAGCACTTGGTCTTTGCATGTCTTGGGGCAGGTATTGTTCAAGCTGTGGCTCTAGGATTCTTTTAAAGTTTTTGCAAATTTATCAGTGGTCCAGGGCCTGAATTTTTATATATATTTTTATCCTTTAGTTTTTGTGATGTGCTTACATTTTTAAGGAAGTAAGTTATCATTTTTTTTTAAAGTTAGAACCACAATTTTTATATCGAGCTGCTTCTTATATCTAACTTCATTGAGTGCATTGTACACTCTGCCATGAGTCTTAGAGTGGTCTCTGTTTAAAGCGCTGGCCTTGAACCAAGTGGGTTCCTTTAACTGCTGGTTTCAGAGTTTCTCTAAATGTGAATAGGCTATTTGTATATTAATAGTGCCTTTAGTATAAGAGGTAAATGTTCATTACCTATCATTTGTTATGGTCATGTGAGTCTGTGATCTTAATTTCTTTCCTAGATTTACACTTTAGCAGTGTCCAGCAGTTCCTTATTGGGAGTGTTTCTTTTATCTCTAGTGGGATCTTGAGTAATTATGTTCAAATAATTCTCAGCGTTTGTCCTTATTGCCTCACAAGCTATTTGTTTTTAAAAGGAAATACCTGTTATGGGAATACAATACAAAAAAGTTAAATTGTGACAGTAATGTTCTGTTTAAAGTGTATAATGTTTTTCACCTTCTGTAACTATACAAACTCCAGCATTCAATAATTGCCTCCCACATCACTTCTGTGTGACCACTCTATAAACAGTGCACAGCTCACAGATTTTTTTAGATCACAGAGCAAGGAATGCACACCAACTGAAAACTCCAAGAACAATTTCAGTAAGCATGATGCCACTGAACCCGTGAGGATATTCCCGCATCTGAGCAAAAAGCAAGTTGACGGTTCTATATGGATAGGCAGTAAACATGTTTCTCTTCGTTCCTTCTTCTCTTTTTTTAAAACATGTTATCCTAAAGGTCAAGATTAAAGAGATTAAAAATGGAAGGGAGCTCTGTAATGACTAGGTAGGGGTCAGGCATTGGTCTGTATTCTTCTCCCCATGTAGACTTACTCTAAATGTGGGCCTGATGTCCATAGGAGATGTGCCCTCCCTGTGGGGATAGGCTGTTTTATCTCATGATAATCTTGAGGAGAGGGGACCCATCGACAGTTTGGGAAACTTACAGTTTTTCATTTTTGGGTGGGGCCGACTCAACCACCCCAAAGTTTAGTTATCTGTCTGTTCCACGGTTAGATCTGCTGTGGACTTGCTGCAAGAACAGGGGCGATGAAGGTGCTGAAGAGCAGGGTCCCCAGATGGCCCCTTGTTGCCACATAACTGGAGCAGTTAATTCTTAAGTATTCTTGTTCAGTAATGTTTCTTTTCCTTTCTTTTTGAGTGAAGTAAGTGAATTTAGAAGATTGATCCTCCCAGTTTTGTTGTTTCTGTTCACAATTTCTGACATTACCTGAGCTTTATAATTTGGCAGAAAGAATGTACTAATTGATTTAAACATTGTGTAGACCAAAGTCTTAAACATCTGATGATAAAAAGATAGAGATCCTTTTTTCCTCCTATTGAGGGGAGGGATGAGGAACTCGAGGCAGGTTTTTTGTTGTTTACTTCTTTTTCTCTGATCAGGTATTTACTTTAAATTTAGACTGATACTTCCAAACTTACCTTAGTTTTAAAAAGATGGGGGAGAGAGAAGGTGGTTGGAATAAGGAAACCAGTTAAATAAGACATATCCAATCACTGCTTTTTCAGACTATTTTATATCTTCTAGCTCAAGGAAGCAGGTAAGCTTTAGGGTCTATTTCATTTACTTTTTAAGCATCTGTTTTATTTCTGTGAGTAAATCATACATTTGCATAGTGGTTGTCTTATCTTTACCTTAAGATAGAACTGGAGCTCCATTGTTTTTACCTTAAGATAGAACTGGAGCTACCATGCTTCATCTCATTGGTCAACAGTTTTTAAAACAACTGTCTACAATAGCCCAGCTTTTTGAGCTTGGTGTTTACCTGTAAACATGATTTTTTCCAATAGTTTCAGCAGTTGGTATGCTGCCTATGCCCACCAGTTAAGTTCCTATAGATGTTTCAGTCACTTGAAGCCAAATCCCTTTCCCATTTCGAATGAAATAATATCAGAGAATTTGGTCCACAGTTTGCTTTAAGTTCTTTTATTTCTTTCTTCCCCTTGTTTGTCTTGAGGGTTTTTTGTTTTGGTTTGGTTTGAGTTTTTGCCTCTCATCCCTTACATTTTCTTTTGCCTGCACCCAGTTGCTTCGTAGAGTGTTTTCATATATTTTGATATATGAGTAAGAGTGTGCTGTGTCATCAAAGTGTTCCACAGTTTGTTCATTTAAACAATATGATTAAGTATAATTCATACATGTATATTTTAATTCCTTTCTTTTCTCACATAACTATTTTGTAAGTAACTAGAATTTTTCATCAGATCTTATACAGAGCAGTATTTTATTAAAAACTCAAAAGGGAAGAGACTTTTGTGCTCATTTTGTAGTTTTTTAATATCTTTACATTATCTGCAATTAAAGTGTTTTAAACTTGCATTAGAATGGACTTCAGATGTATTTTTGTGTTGTTCATTTGTAAATTTATAGCATGAAGTTAGCCTCAAAACATTGTGCAAAAAGATTTTTAAATGTAAGAATCACTGAAAGAGTTTAAACATTGTACATGTTAAATGCTATATGGATTTTAATTAAACACTTGAGGATGATTTTATAAGTTATTTGTTCTTGTATGTTTGCATTAATATCAGAAGTGGAAATATTGCGCTTATCACTTAAATTCCATATCCTTTTACGCCTGTATTTTGAATCTATGCCATTTAGTGTAAACTAGCCAGCATGGTTGGTAGGAAAAGTCTAAATTGTAGATTCAGGTGGCCACTCTTCTGATCTTAGCTCTACTGCTTACTAGTTGTAAATGGGTCATTATCTATTAACATTGGCAAGTTAGGTAAGGTTTATGTACAGTTTCTTTATCTCCTAAGTAAGAAAACAACACCCTTGTATGGTTAATATGTAGAAGGCGGCACTAGGAGGCTTATTACAAATTTTAGTGAATGAGGCTTTGTCACATGATCTGTTCTCTGAGTCCCAAACACAAATCCTCTGGACAGTGTGGGTAACACTTTGTCTTTCCCATGGAGTTCCTCTGTAGTGACTAGCTCATACAGAACTCCCTGCTTCCCCAAGCATTAGGAGCCTCTTCCCTTTCTGTTATTGTTTTTCCTGACATGATCCCCTCTATCTTTTCTACATGCAGGGGAAGGTTCTTACCAAGCCACATAGAAGGAGGCTTTAATTCCTACTCAAAAGACCAGGGAACCTACTGGTATAAGACTAACATCCTCTCCAATAAAATGGTAATATGCAAATTAACCATCACTCTGCTACATAAGCCACGCCCACCAGCCAATCAGGGCGAGTATGCAAATTAACCCCAGCCAAGATGGCTACAGCCACAGAGAGCAACGTTTCCCAGGTAATAGAGGAAGCCAAGCTTTCCATAGCCGTTGCAGGCCTAAACCTCCACTCAAGCTACAAAGTTTCAATTATAGAAGGTAAACAAATTCAAACAAATGGCAGAACGGAGCTTGAGAGAGCAGGCCAGGGTTGCCGGCGGCAACGGGAAGCAAAGCTTTCCGCACACCCTGGCCGGGATCACTCGCTTAAGGCTACAAAGTTTCAATTATAACCCCAACAGAAATGGCTGCCGGCCTTGGAGGGAGCCTCAGGCTTGGCTCTGCTCCAGGCTACAAAGTTTCAATTGTAGAAGGAAAATAAATTCCAGCTACCAGAGCCTCCGCTTGGGTCGCCAGGGGGTGTGGCCGGCCTGCAAACCACCACAGGCCCCTTGCCCAGGCCGCCCCATGCCCCAAGGGAACCCCACCCTGATCCGGGACACCCTTCAGGGCAAACCAGCTGGCCCCCACCCCTGTACCAGGCCTCTATCCTATCTAATAAAAGAGTAATATGCAGATTGACCATCAATCCAACACACAATATTTCTGCCCCATGTGGTCAAAGATCCTGCCCCCATGTGGACACAAGATGGCCACCAAAAGATGGCCAGCAGGAGTGGGCAGTTGGGAGGGACCAGGCCTGCAAGGGAGGGCAGTTGGGAGGCACCCGGCCTGCAAGGGAGGGCAGTTGGAGGTGATCAACCCTGCAGGAGAGGGCAGTTAGGGGTGACCAGGCCGGCAGAGGAGGGAAGTTGGGGGCAAACAGGCTGGCAGGGGAGCAGTTCAGCATCAACCAGGCTGGCAGCGGAGTGGTTAGGGGGTGATCAGGCTGGCAGGCAGAAGCGGTTAGGGGCAATCAGGAAGGCAGGCAGGCAAGCAGTTGGGAGTCAGTCCTGGATTGTGAGAGGAATGTCCGACTGCCCGTTTGGGCCCGGTCCCTTAGGATCGGGCCCAAACGGGCAGTCGGACATCCCTCCAGGAGTCCCAGATTGGAGAGGGTACAGGCTGGGCTGAGGGACAACCCCCCTCCGTGCACGAATTTCATGCACTGGGCTTCTAGTATACTAATAAAAGGGTAATATGCTAATTAGACCAGATCGACCAGACATCTTCTGGTGCATGGGGGGCAGGGGCCAAGGCAGAGGCGGTTAGGGGCAATCGAGCTGGCAGGGGAGAGCAGTTAGGGGTGATCAGGCAGGCAGGCAGGTGAGTGGTTAGGAGCCAGCGGTCCCAGATTGCGAGAGGGATGTCCAACTGCCGGTTTAGGCCCCATCCTGATGGGTCCCAGATTGGAGAGGGTGCAGGCCAGGCTAGGGACCGCCCCCCCCGACCCCCGCATGAATTTCGTGCACTGGGCCTCTAGTCTTGCTAATAATGGCTGTGTCTCACACTAGAACTCTTATGCATAATTTTAACAAAATCTCCATGGTAGGGGTGGGTGTGAAGGGGTTAAGGAGAGAAGAAAGTCTCTTCCTGCTATATCTGCTTCCAGCTCTGCCTTATAAATCTGAGGCTGTTTGTAAGATTGTACTTTACTCAGGAACCCCAAGGATTTGTTTGGCCACTTTGATCCAGAGAGGCATGAGGCCTGGGACCACCATTGGAGTCTCAGCTAGCTGCTTTTCTACTACATTTCCCAGACTGCCAGCTTCCCACACTGAGAGCCTTGGTAACCAAATCTCTTCACTCTAATCTAGAGCATCTTTGGGCTTCCTTAATCTTGGTGAAGCAAAACTAAAACCAAAACCCATTCAAACCATCTTAAGAAAGGGAAAGTTGTAAGAATATGGGGCAATATAAAAATCTAATCCAGGAAGTACAACGAAGCTTCTAAGAAACAGAACTTAGGGTGTTACCTTCCAATTCACTCTGTCGTCCCTCCATGGGGTCTTGGCTCACTCATCTGTAGTGTGGATGGGTAGGCAGGTAACCTTCAGGGGCTGCTCCTCCTGGGATGTGGGTTGATAAGGAAGTGCCAACCTCTCAAAGGCAAACGAAAACAACAACCACATCCTGGACCCACAGTCAATCCATGTAGGTTTTTAGGGGTTTTTGTTTTGTTTTGTTTTTGTTTTTAAATATATTTTTATTATTGATTTTCATAACTGGAATGGGTGAGCCAAGGTTTTTTCCCCGGGGTCGTGTCTCATGATGCCGAAGAATGAGCTCCTCGGACCAGAAGATTTAAGCAAAAGTGTGAAAAATTTATTACAAGCAGATTCAGACTCCCCTCAAGGGGAGGGAGGGGACAATAATGGGCTGCCCATTAAAGCTTTGTAGTCCAGGGGTATATATTTGCTACAAGCCTGCTTCTGTATCTTTCCGTGTCATCACCTGATTGATTCCCTCAATTGTTCTTGTCCAGCAACGGACCTGAACTTTCCCTGTTTCTATGTGTTCTTTCTCTGTTCCTATGCTGAACTTTCTCTGTTTCTATGCATTTGTATACTTGTTGCTGCAGGTCCTCCCTTGTTTTCCCATGCCTCCCTCTTTGAGTCCAGAAACATTTTATTATTTCTGCTTGGTTGGTTCCTGTGGTTAGGCTGACTCAAACTACAGTGTCTGCCCTTGCCTATGTACTACTTGCCTTTGTTTTCCATTGGACCCCTGCCCTATCTGCATGTGTTTCAAGTTAACCCTTTCAGTCCCCACTCCAATTAGGAGACCCCAACTGCTGTTGGGAGCAGGGGTGATGACCACTCTGGCTACTTCCTGTTGAAAAGGAATGTGGATTAAAAGCAGCCGTTAGGGTACCATCAGAGGAGGCTGGTCTAGGGGTCCATGGTAAAGAGCAGTTGTCCACCTGGGGCTGCATTTGGAGTTTTATAGCCTCTATCAAGACGAAACAAAACGTATTAGAAGGTTTAATAAGCAAGGGCCAAAGATAAGTAATAGAAATAGCTAAACAAAGGGCTGAGAAGCCAACCAGCTTCTTAGGGATGGGATTATTTAATTTGTTTTAAGTACTATATGAAAAATGATACCTGGACCCAGGTGGGTCAAAACTATCCCCCTGCCATTGCCTGGAGAGGGCAGAGGGTACTTGGGGCCTGGGTAGCTGAGTCCCCTTGGGTCTTGGTGGGACTTGTCCTTTCAGGGGTCTTGTATTATAAGGAGGACAAGATGGCTTATGTGTATTCTGTGAGCGACTAGGCCCCATCACCTTCTTAGGGGTTTTTGACTGTGGTATTGTTTTGTGTCAATGCTGTCAAGAACTAGGGTTCAATTTTGCATTACTGACATAATTTTTTATTGTTTCTTAAAGTAAATAAAGCCTACCTATATGAGAGCTTAAACTACTTCCCTCCCCTCCTATAGAAAAGATCTATTTGTAAGATGGTATTGTAGTTAATACTTGTAAGATGGGCCATATCTTTCTATCTGCCATGTCTGAGTACAAAAGAAAATCAGGCATTTCTTAAGGGTCTGAGGGTCGAATGCATCCCCATGTTTAAGAATACAGCCCAAAAGGCTATCTGTATGGGGTGTGGAGGAAGTGCTTCCCATCTGTAAGAAAACACACAAAAGGATGCCCAGTATCCTCTGTGAACTTCCCTGCTCTGTTTGGGGCATCCCCTTCCTAGATAAGGGATGTGAGATGAGTGTCTCTTCATGTGTGACCACAAAAGAGGATCTGCCAGACTTAGTCACATTTACTGCCAAGATTTAGGGTGCCTATAACCTTTGTGTGAGTGCCTCTTTGTGTGACCACAAAAGAGGTTCTGCTGGACTTCGTCACACTTACTGGCAAGATCTAGGGTGAGAAAACCTGTTAGTGTACGTCCACTAACAGAACTGACCTACTGGACTGTGCACACATACCAGCAAGGTCCTACCAGGCACCCGTCTTGCTCCACATGTGGGGAAGCCTGTACTAACCTGTGTCCCTGATTGAAAGTGTCTGAGATGGTTCCAATGTTTCTGAAGTACCCGTCAAGTTTCCCAAAGGAGTTTCAAAAGAAGTGACTCTAGACCAAGGGCTCGAAGAGTTTGGCCAGTACCCGGAGCTCTGGACTGGCCAGTATCCAGACCCCCAGGGAGAATACAAACAGCTCCGGCCTTATTCCTGTGTATGCCCTCACTATCAAAAGATCTATCCTCTTCATCCAGGTCTCCCAGTCTATCAGTAATGTGGGACTTACTAGTATATGAAAAGGGTGGAACCCTACTTTAGTTAAGCCTAGGACTTTACATCCACTGGTGAGGTAATCTCCTTGATAATATAGGTGTCTAGTATATGATTTACCTGGGACCATGGAGGCACACTGCAAATAGAGCTGGAGGACTTGTTTTAGTCTCTTTCGGTCCTTCTCTTTCCAGTCCTCTGCTCTTTTTGTGTTTGCATGAAAGAAAAAGTTCTCAACTCAAGGGCCTATATGCCCTCTTGCATATGGGGAGATGTAGGTATCAGAAGCATGCTGTGTCTTCCGAGTAGGGATACTTTCTTCTAGGCTTTCCTATAATTCTGGTAAGAATTAAGACTCCAATTCCCACAAGTCTAAGGCTAGTTTCTTAAAAATCAATCCCTGGAAAGGTTATCAAACTTATTTGACCAAAAGGTTATATATAAAAGACACAATTTTCCTTTTAACAGTCTGGAAAAGGACAAAACAAATCCCACATTAAAGGGGGTGACATTTTTCTTCAGAGCCAAGAAATCCTTGTTCTCTGTCAGAGGGACGACGAGGCTTGGGCATGGAAGGAGGTGCTGATGGTGTCTAGAGGTGGTATTCCCTGTGCGCCAGGAGGGCTTGTAACCTGGTGAAGACAAACTGAACAACAAGAATTATGACAAGTGATCCAGTGTAAGGAAAAGTGTTTTAGTGTTCAAGGATTCCAAGGTTAAGGATGGGAGAAAAGCAAGTATTAGTCTGGAGCGTTGTAGCTAAACATCCAAGAAAACTAGATAAACTTAGGCTTCAGTTCAATTCATAGATGTGAGATAAAACCTTGAAACAATTAATTGGAATCAACTCACAATTATGTATTACAAAGTCTGTTGAAATAGAATTTTTCTCCCTAAATTCACCCTTATCCTTATTAAAGACCAATTCATTTACTGTATCAAGTCTAGTTTCAATTTGGCCTGTTTGCATGAACATAACAAGAACAGTAATTGATTGTATAAGCAAGCTCTTTCAAAATCAGCTTTGCTGGAATTTCATGATTGACCTTTAATGAGCCCCTCCTGGCAAAGAAGTCAGCCACCTAGCTGCCATCAGGCTTGCCTGTAATACCTGCAGATTCAGGGTGCATTCCCTGAGTTGAGGTCCCCACAGGTGTCTTGAGGTCTTTCCATGCTATCTCTCAGGAAAGCAACCTTCATTTCCTACCTAGAAAGATGGTCATGAACCACGTGACTAAGCGCGGCACCAGGCTGTTCTCTAAGGTGCTCATGTTGGCTTCAAGTCTTCTGGTGACATCCAGGGTCCAGACATGTCTCTCTCAGACATGACACTCCAGCAAAAGTCTTAGTTAATAAAACTATTATTGGAAACTGGTCTTATTGATTCATGCAAAGAAACGCATTGCCATGACCTATTGACTATGGATTGCCAGAATCTGGAGGGATTAGGTAGGGAAAAAAACAAAATTTACCAAATTGTTTTGTTTCCTTGTATCTGAAAAACAAAGCCCAAAAATTAAGAATACTTTTAACAAATTCACAAAACCTTAGTTTTGTCTTCTCACATAAATGAATTTACATGAGAGACCTTGACTGTATTGTGAAAAGCCAATCAATTAAAGCAATTAAAGTATGTATCTTTATTGAAAAAACAAAGTAAGTAAACCTATACATCTGGCTCATGAAGTATAGATGGGCCCCCAGCCAATCCGAAGAGCAGGCTGGGTGGGAGTCCAAGGCATCATACACCCTCCTGTCTGTAGGTCTTAAAATTGCTCTGTTGAGTAGTCTGGTACAGATTAATTCTTAAGATTCCCTGTTATTTTGTTGTAGTCTTTTCAGAAATCATGAGAAGCACCTGGCAACTTTACCTTGCCAAGCCTTGAGACTGCCAGCCTCTGCCTAGGGAATAAAACAGCCCTTTTTTCCTTTCCCCTTCCCCCCTCCCTTTCTGTACAAGGTTTTTTTGCTTTTTGTTCTTAATCATTTGCTCTGTGTCCTTGGCTGGGGAAGGTAATGGTTTGTTAGTTATAGCTGGCTGCAAATTGCCCATATTGTTTGGTTTGGTTTTGATTTCCTTTTAACATTTTTCCTTATAAATCTTCAATAATTTTCATAAACCTTTGTACAACTTTTAGGAATAACTAGTTTTCAAAACGCATCTCTATGCACCATGCCTTTTATTACCAAAATCACATAATTTCCAATTAAGAATTCTTATGAGTCTCAATCCTCAATAACTAAAAAAAGCAAACAACCAGCATTCCTTAGATTGACCCTTATGAACATATTTTAAACATGCTTAGTTTCAAAGCACATTCTCAATAAAGCATAAGACATTATAACAGCTCCAAGTCCACTTTACAGACTTTATGCAACAAAGATAAAAGGCAATCTAGCAATCAAAGCTGTAATGAGTTAATTTGACCTGCACACATAGCTAAGTTTTTACCAGAAACTTGTACCTTTAATGATGGCCAGACTAGGGTTTTTGACCAGGTACTTACATTTCAGAAGTCCTAGGAGCCACTGGGGAGCACTGTAGAAAGTGCTGAAGGGCCTCGAGCACGGTTGTAAATCCAAACCATGGAGTCCACCATTCTGTCTGGTGATCTAATGCCCTAAGGTATGGAATATGCCCTGATCTACCTCCCCATCTTACTTTAAATGCTTGCCAGCACATGTCCTGGTGTGAACACTAGGGGCAGGCTCTGCCCCTCAGGCAAGGGCATTCCCTCCTTGGCTCCCCTAACATTCTATTGAAGACCCAAATCCCCTCTGGTCCCCACAAGGCCACTGCATGAAGCTGGACAAAATCAGGTTTGTGGGGGTCAGGTCCAAGGAGGCATTGAGGGATGAGGGAATCCTCCGCTCACACATGGCTGGGTCCATCTGTGGTAGGGAGACCAAGAACGGTAGATCAGCCGGTCTGAGGCAGGATCCAAAGAACTTAGTGTCCCTCTACCCCCAACCTCGGGCAGAAGGAGGACAAAGGCAGGAAAGTTTGAGCAGATCTCTGGCAATAGAAAACCTAACAAGGGAACAGGCCAGGGTTGGGCTGTATGTAGTGGGTCCAAGTGTGCTGTTTGTGTAGGGAACTCCCAGAGGTGGTGAAACCTCTAGTCATTTCCCTCCTTTTACGTGCCTTAGTTTCTCTCCCCAGCTGTCTAAAACAGCCTTGAGGACCTAAAGCGCTGAGTGACCAGCTCTTATGTACACTCCCTGGACGGGTCAGAGTTTAATTGTAGTTGTATCAGAGGCCCGGTGCATGAAATTCATGCACAGGGGGTGGGGGTCCCTCAGACCGCCCTGTGTCTTCTCACATTCCAGGAGCCCCGCAATGGATCACCCCAAAGAGGTAGACCTTGCCCACCCGGCTGAGCCTCCACGATGGATTGCCCCCACAGAGGGAGGCCCAGGCTATCCACTGCAGTGCCGCTGCCCAGGTAGCCTGGGCCTTCCTCTTTGGGGTGATTGTGGAGCCCCCCAATTGATCAATCACCCCACCAGCCAGTGGCCTGGGCCTCCCTCTGCAGGGCGATCATGGGGCGATGACTGGGCCCCCGACCAATCGTATCACACCTGCCTTGGCTGGCCTGGTGCCAGTGGGTGTCATAGCATGGTCATCCAGAAAGTCGTCCAGATGGTCGTTCTGCTGTTCAGTCGTTCGGTTCATTTGCATATTACCCTTTTATTATTATAGATTCTGGAGGCCCTATGAGGCCCCTGCACGTTTTAGGGTTCAACCCCAGACACCTCTGTGAGGTCCTTCCGAACCTAAGGACATTCGAGATTCTCGAACCAGAGGGAAGAATTTGCCTCTTTGATCTTCGGAGCCGGGGTAAGGACCCCAGCACTCATTTAGTCGTTGATTGGACTTTATCTTGCACCTGGTGGGAAGCCTATTCTTTCTAACCCAGTCCGACAACCAGTTTATCCTTCCATGGGAGCATTTTCATGCAGCAGCCACCCTTTTTAACTGGTTGACCCAAGCCACTTTTAAATGGACCAAAGGCCAGAGACCGCATTTGGAAAGTGAAAGAGAAAAATGCCTGCTGGAGATGACAGCCTTATTAAATGGCTGATGGGCACCCAGCAATGCCTCCAAAATTCCAAAGGAAACTTCAAAAGAAGCGATAGGGATCATAGGCTCGCTGTTTGATGTGGAGCGGCTGGATCCTGGACCAAGCCCCCAAAGCTGATAACCTGAACGGTGAGCCGAGGTTTTTTCCCCTCTGGGGTCATGTCTCGCAATGCCAAAGAATGAGCTCCGCAGACCAGAAGATTTAAACAAAAGTGTGGAAAATTTATTACAAGCAGATTCAGACTCCCCTCACAGGGAGGGGGCCCAATAACGGGTTTCCCGGTGAAGCCTTGTAGTCCAGGGGTATATATTTGCTACAAGCCTGCTTCTATATCTACTAGTGACCCGGTGCACGAAATTTGTGCATGGGGGGTGGGTGTTGCGGGTTGTCCCTCAGCCTGGCCTGCACCCTCTACAATCTGGGACCCCTCAGGGGATGTCCGACTGCCAGTTTAGGCCCGATCCCTGGGACCACTGACTCCTAACCACTCACCTGCCTGCCTGCCTGATCGCCCCTAATTACTCTGCCTGCCTGCCTGCTCACCCCCAACTGCCCTACCCTTCTGTCCTGGTCACCCCTAACTGCCCTCCCCTGCTGGCCTGGTTGCCCCTAACTGCCCTCCCCTGCCAGCCTGGTGACCCCCAACTGCCTTCCTCTGCAGGCCTGATCGCCCACAACTGCCCTCCCCTGTCGGCCATCTTGTGTCCACATGGGGGCAGCCATCTTTGACCACATGGGGGCAGCCATCTTGTGTGTTGGAGTGATGGTCAATTTGCATATTACCTCTTATTAGATAGGATTGCTCACAGGCAGAAGTCCTGTCACTCATTATGTCTCCATAAGGATGGGAAGTTGTGCTGAAGGCTCAGCAGTAGGAACAGTTACTGCCTGCAGGCTACCTGCGAGGCACCAGTCACCTTATGTAACACTCTCAATCTCTGGACATTAACAATCTATATATATAAAAGCCCAGCGATATATATAAAAGCCCAGCGACTGGAACGACTGGTGGCTATGACATGCACTGCTCTGGGCCCCAATAGGCCGCCCCCTCCCCCAGCTGGCCTGGCCCCCAATTGGCCCCCAACACCATGATCAGGGGCAGGGCCTGCTGGCCAACTGCCCATGGCCCCTCCCCCCTGCCTGCCTGGCCTGATGGACCCCCATCAGGGTGGGCCGGCTGGACCCCACCCGTGCACAAATTCATGCACCAGGCCTCTAATATTAAATATTAACTCGTTTCACAAATGAGGAAATTAAGACACAAAAGGGTTAACTTGCCCAAAGATATAGTATGTAGCTGACCTGTAACACAAAAGAGGTCTTTTGGATCCCCAAGCCCATGGTCTAGCTTACTTTATCTAAGTTAATTTTGAATATTGCAACACAGGGCTACATTTCCTACAAATTTTAAAGCATGGCAGGTAAGAATAGCATCTTTTGATCATCTCCTAGAGATAATCTCTGTGAGCACGTGATGTGTGTCTGTCGGCCCTTTTGGAATTGTACACACTATCTGCACATTTAACTACTTAAAAGTGTTTTTTGTTTGTATTTTACATAAATGGCGACATTCTTTATGCAGCATTCTGAAACTTGCCTTTTTACCTCGGCAAACATCTCTGAGACTTGGTGTGCTGTGCCCATTGCTTCCTGTCTCTTTCTGGCCTGTCAGCTTCTCCAAACACCTGGTTGAACAAGCTGGTGCTGACCATCTCAGCTCATCACTGACAGCTCCTTTAGGGAATTTTTTTTTTCTTTTTCAAACTGAGAGAGGCAGGAAAAGAGCTCCATCAAGAATCCAGATTGAGCCCAGCCGTGTGGCTCAATGACTGAGCATCAACCAGGAGGTCATAGTTCGATTCCTGGTGAGGGCACATACCCGGGTTGCGGGCTCAATTCCTAGTGGGAGGTGTTCAGGAAGCAGCCGATCAATGATTCTCTCATTATTGATGTTTCTCTCTCTCTCTCGCTCTCCTTTCCTCTCTGAAATCAATTAAAAATATATATATACTAGAGGCCTGTTGCACGAAATTCATGCACGGCGGGGGGAGGGGGTGCAGGCTGTCCCTCAGCCTGGCCTGCACCCTCTCCAATCTGGGACCCCTCGAAGGATGTCTTACTGCCAGTTTACAGGGATCGGGCCTAAACCGGCAGTCAGACGTCCCTCTCACAATCCGAGACTGCTGGCTCCTAACTGCTCACTTGCCTGCCTGCCTGATTGTCCCTAACCACTCTGCCTGCTGGCCTGCTTGCCCCCAACTGCCCCCCACCCTGGCCTGCTCACCCCCAAATGACCCCCCACCAGCCTGATCACCCCCAACTGCCCCCCGTGCCAGCATGCTTGCCCCCAACTGCCCCCCTGCTGACCTGCTCACCCCCAACTGCCCCACCGCTGGCCTGATCACCCCCAATGCCCCCCCCCCACTGGCCTGATCATCCACAACTGCTGTCCCATCCTGGCCTGATCACCCACAACTGCCCTCCCCCTTGGCCTCTAATCGCCTCTACCTCAGCCCTGCCACCATGGCTTTGTCCAGAAGAACATCTGGAAGGTCTCCCAGTCTAATTAGCATATTACCCTTTTATTAGTATAGATAGAGGCCTGGTGCATGGGTGGGGGCCAGCTGGTTTGCCCTGAAGTGTGTCCTAAATCAGAGTGGGGGTTCCCTTGGGGCATGGGGCAGCCTGGGCGAGAGGCCTGTGGTGGTTTGCAGGCCAGCCATCCCCCCATGGGGTGAGAGTTCCCACTGGAGGTGTGTGGCCAGCCTGGGTGAGGGGCTGAGGGCTGTTTTCAGGCTGGCTACACTCCCCAGGAGGGACCCTCACCCCAAGGGGGTGTGGCCAGCCTGGGTAAGGGGCTGAGGGCCGTTTTCAGACTGGCCACACACCCTGGCGACCCAGGCTCCCAGCCACTCCTTCAGCGGTAGCCAGGGTGGGCGGGAAGCTTGGCTTCCTCCATCGCCGGAGGCAACCCAAGCCTCCTGCTTGCTCCAGCTTCATGGCCACCACCATCTTTGTTGGGTTAATTTGCATACTCACTCCTGATTGACTGGTGGGTGTAGCACAGTGACAGTCAATTTGCATGTTTCTTTTATAGGTGTAGATATATATATATATAATTTTATTTAATTAATTTATTTATTTTTAAAGAAAAGAATCCAGACTGACTTCAAGAAACGAGTAGAAGAAATGCCAGCAGGGATCAGGGCAGATTTGGGGACTGGCAGTGCAGCAGGAAGGACCCATGGCACTACTGCTGGAAAGAGATACTTCAGTATAGTTCCACATAGTTGAGGGCCTACTATGTGCTGGGCACTGTCAGGAAATTTGGGTTTCCAGGGAAGAACTCCAGAGAAGGGGGGAAGAGAAACCAGGATCCAGCTAGACTCCGTTAGCATACAATCCTTTCAAGGAGAGGTGACTGTGTATTTATTAAAATGCTCCCACCTCAATTTGAGATTCTAAAGAAGAAATTTCTTCTACAATCAGAACATTAAAAAGTAAGCTGGCTGATTTCCAGACAAAGAGAAACTTTTGACAGAGAATTTTGCTCTTCCTTTGCTGCAAAATAATGTATTTTCTCTTCTGGGGGATGAACACACAGACCCTTGCTTAAGAACAATGGCATTGGTCACAGCTCACTGGTCTCATCTCTCCTCTCTGGCAAGGAAACATCACTGCAGGCTGGTATCGGAATCCTCAGGAGCCCGGCTGAGATTAGGGAGCAGAGCCAGGAGCATAGTCTGGGACAAATGCTGCTGCCTGCAGCGAGGATCCCAACCAAGCTCGACCCTGCACACAGGGCAGCATCAACTGTGTGGCAACTACTGACATGTTCTGTGGTCCTTGCTTTTTGTTAGGGTTTATTATCATTTGGTATCACTTTGTTGCTAATATGAGACAACTCTTTTCTTGAGATGGCAAGAAAGTATAGAATTGAACACACACAAACCACTCTCCCCACCTCAATAGCTGAATCAAATACAAGTCAAGTCTTGACCAGCAATGTCTGGGTTTATCGGTGTGATTTTCTAGTTACACTTCCTTTAGGCCAGTAAGTGAAGGAAGTCATGACTTTCTGCTGAAATGTCATGTGGTATTTCTACACTTATTACTAACAAATAGTGCAGGTCACAGTCACATGAGTTGTCTGTACTTCTGCTTCCTCCTTCCCTTCACCCTATACACACTGGTTCTCACTTCCTGGTGCGTTCACATCCTGTAGCTGTTCTCTTGTCTCCACCCTCATGGTTACTGTGTTCAGACAGGGCCTCTTCTTCTCCACGAGTGCCAAGGTCTTCCATTTTCCCCACTTCGTCCTGAATCACTCAGTCCATGAAAACAGAGGCAAATGTTGCACAGACCTAGTGCTTTGTAACATGTTATTTACCTCACCACAGTATTGCGAGATAGGCATTTAAAATTATTTTACTGGCATAAGCACACAGCATAAGATGTACCCTCTGCACATATAGGCACAATATTTCATAGGTCTCTAGAATTATCCATCTTACATAACTGAGACTTTATGCTCATTGAGTAGTAACTCCCTATTTACTCCTCATTCCCACCCCACAACCACCTCAGATTGAAGTTTATTCTGAGATTTCTTTAGATTGAGGTTTTCCTCAAGTACTCAGCGATGAAAAAAAAAAAATACTGTACTAGGAGCTCTGGCCAGGTGGCTCAGTTGGAGTGTCAACCCATGCACTGAAAGGTTTCAGGTTTGATTCCCCGTCAGGGTACATGCCTAGGTTGCGAGTTTGATCCCTGGTCCGAGGGGACCAGCCAGAGGAGACTGTGCTTCCTAGTGTGGAGACGTGACAGTCACTACCTTAAGCCGTGGTCAAGCTTGGCAACAATTGCCAAGAGGAGCAGAGAAAGCCTGACATACATGCTTCCTGATGTGATGCAGAGGGAAGAACACATTTCCAATGTGGTGTTATGGCCAGAAATACTTGTCCTGACTCTAATAAAGGGAAAACAGAAAAGTGTGAGATGTATAGCTCAAATCCAGGCTAGACAACCAGCCAATCTCTTCAAAGGGAGGTTGGGGTTAGGGAGACTGGGAGAGATTCAAGAAACCTAACAGTCAAATACAGTGTGTGAACTTTGATTGGATCGAGTTTAGGGGGAAAATAGCAACTACTCTAAGACATGTTATGGAACAATGGACACCGTTCACATGGACATGTTCCTGAGTTAGTGTCCTTTCCCCGTGGATGGCAATGATGTTGTTGTTTGCAGATGTTCTTATTCTTGGAAGATACATGTGGACGTGTGGTCATATCTGCTACCCCTTTCAGAGGGTCTGGAATAAAGGAATGTAGAAAAAGATGGCATTTATGGGATGAGATGCCAACAGCCCTCTAGATGAGGATTTGAGTACAAATACCTGAATACTGTTCTTTCAACTTTTCTGCACGTTTCAAAAACAACTTGCTTTAAATTACTTCTGAAGAGGAACAAATGTGGGGCTGGGTTGGCTGCTGTTTTTCATAATAACCCTTGTTGAGTAATTGACTCTGTAAACTTCATGTGGGTTGTAGATGGAAATTTCCCAATGAAGTCATTTATGTAAAGGGAACTAAATGGAGTCCAGAGGTCACAAAGAGATTCCCTTATGCTCATCCCACCTATGAACTTGTTTTAAAAAATTAATTTAAAAAATATTTTAATTTTTCAATTACAGTTGACATTCAATACTATATCAGATTTAGGTGTACAGCATAGTAGTTAGACATTTATATAACTTACAAACTTTTGAACCAGCTGTGAGACCACATTCTGAACTTTGCTTCCTCCTCACTATGGCAGGCAGAACCTCTGCACTCTTCATCCTGACAGGAGCCAATCTGTTCACCATGCAGTGTCCGTCCAGGTGCATCAAGGACCTAAGTGAGGTTTGAACTCTTGGACTTTAGTACTGACCATAGGGACACATCCTGGAACTCACTTACCTCAGAATCTCACCATTCAGACCTGGCCAATCCTTTTTGAACTCCATGCTAGATAGACAGTCAACAGGAGAAATTTCCTTTGTTACAAACTTTGTGGGTTTTACCTTAAGAAACCCTGCCTTTCTCTGTTCTCTGAAGAGCAGCACCATTTGGATGGCCACCTGAATCTCATCTGTCATATCCAAATCCTTTAAGACCCCAAAATAGTCTTTTAATTTATTTTACAGCCTCAAATCTTTAATAGTTGACAATGTTTAACTTTAATAAGAATAAAAACGAATGAAGTAAAATAAGTGAAGGCCAATAGGAGAAACATTACATTTTTGAGAAATGTACAATAACCAAATCAGATATTTAGAAATTTGTATTTTTTAAATTTGGCAGCTGAGTCTTAGGGGGGATTTACCTTGGAGAACCTTCCAGCCTGCTTCCTCCTCTGCAGAGATTAGTCAAATGAGGTGCAGAGGTCTTTAGTGACTTGCCCAAGGTCACACACCTGTGTAGCAGCAGAGCTAGGTCCAGAAGCCAGAAGCTGCACTGCTGTTCCAATCACACTTCTTTTATGTGGTTGCCTTCTATTGCATACCACTATGGCATGGTGAGCAAACAGCTGCTCAGTGCCCTGTGCTCATTCTCAAGAATGATAACATCATTGGGTGACAGGGTAGAAAGAAGGGAAATAACGAAGCTAAAAAGACGATTAAGTATCAGTTGGAAAGGGAAATTGAGACTGGCATTGCAGAGTGGTTACTCTCAGGCAATAAAGAATTTTTTCTTCCAAATTAGAGTTGCATTGGTTCACATTGTCATTGGCTATGAAAGCTTAGCAGTCAACACCGGGAAGCTCCTAAGCCTTTGGCACTCAACCTTCAGCCTTGCTGTCAAAAAGGCAGCGCAGCCAGGACTGACCCAGAAGCTTTGGTGCTGCTCAGTGACTACTGAGATTTTGGACAGAAAAAAACAGTTCTTAGAATTTGGGGTACTTGGCTTATTAAAAATTATATCTGTATGAGTATCTTGTCACATTTTAAGATTCCAAACAATAAGAAGGGTAGGTTTGATAATGTGTATTTTTATTTTCCATCTACATTTTATTCTAAACACACATGAAAGGTAAAAGTAATTACAATGAACATCCATATATGTACCACCTAGATTCTACAATTAATACTTTGCTATTCTTACTTATTATATATCCATCCCTCTATCCATGTCTCTTTTCATTTAATAATCCAACTTATTCTTTTACATATATATATATATATGTGTATATATATATATATATTATTGATTTTAGAGAGGAAGGGGGAGGGAAAGAGAGATAGAAACATCAATGATGAGAATCATTGATTGGCTGCCTCCTGCATGCCCCCTACTGGGGATCGAGCCCGAAACCCAGGCTCATGCCCATGGCTGAAATCGAACCTGGGACCCTTCGGTCTGCAGGCTAATGCTCTGTCCATTGAGCCAAACCAGCTAGGGCTCCAACTTATTCTTGTATGTATTTCAAAGTAAGTTGTAGAAGTAAATATACTTTCCCCCAAATACTTCAGCATGCACATCATTTAACAGAATTCAATGTTTTTATGATTCTCTTTTTTCTTTAGAGGTATAATTTACAGAAGGTGAACTGCACAGCCCTCAGTGTACCATCCCTGAGGTCTGGCACCAAAGTCATTGCCAAGACACAGCATGAGCATCACATGCAGAAAATTCCCTCGTGCCTTCTTCAACATGCTCCCCAACCTCAAGGCCAGAGGCATTCATTATTCTGAAATTTTTTTTACCAAAAATTAATTTGCAAGTTCTAGAACTTAGCATCAATAGAAAAATGCAGCATGTACTCCTTATGCAAGGTTTCTTTACTCAGTATAAGGTTTCGGGACTTGTCCATGTTGTTGTGAGTCTCTCCATGTCTAAATAGTGGTCCATTGTGTGAGGAACATAGCTTGAGAACTATTCTCCAAAAGAGAGACAGCCCGCTCTTTCCCATTTAGGGCTTTTAGGAATAAAGCTGCTATGAATGTTTCTGTGGGAGTCTTTCTATGGACATTTGCTTTCCTTATCTTGGGTCAATACCTAGAAATGGAATTGGTGGGTCACATATGTAGTTTCATAAGAAACTGTTAAAATTTTTCAAGTGGTTGTACCATCTTATACTCCCTCCAACACCATTATGAGAAGTCAGGGTACTCCACATGCCCACTTGTCTGGCTAGGTTTCAGTGTTAGCTGTTCTGTTGATGTCGGAGTGTTATGTATTTTTGTTAGGGCACACAAACTCAGAGAAGTTGATAAGGCTGTTTTCTTTGCACTCACAGGAAATTAGTATATTTTGAAACATATACATGCAGTCACTCTTTTTTTAAAAAGACTCTACCTTCTTTTATTTTTTACCTTGTTCTTTTTTGAGGTGAAATACATATAAAATGTGCTATTTAAATAATTTTTTTATAGAGAGAAGAAGAAGAAGAAGAAGAAGAAGAAGAAGAAGAAGAAGAAGAAGAAGAAGAAGAAGAAGAAGAAGAAGAGAGAGAGAGAGAGAGAGAGAGAGAGAGAGAGAGAGAGAGAGAGAGAGAAATCTGTTGTTCCACCTATTCCTGCATTTGTTGGTTGATTCTTATATGTGCCCTGACCAGGCATTGACTCCACAGCTGGTGTAGTGGGACAACACTCTAACCAACTGAACTACCTGGCCAGTGCCCATTTAATAATTTTAAAGTGTACAATACAAGGGTATTAGGTAATTCATGGTGTTATGCAACTGTCATTAGTCTCTAGCTGCAGAATTTGTTCATTGCCCCAAATGGAAGCCCCCTTGTCATTCCCCTTCCCGCACTCTCCCTCCTTAGAGCCCCTGGCAGCCATAAATCTGATTTTTGTGTTTATGGGGTTTCTTATTCTGTGGCTCATATGCTTATCATATGGTATTTGTCTTTCTCGGTCTGACTTATTTTACTTAGCATCATACCCTCTGGGTCTATCCATGTTGTTGCAGATGGCAAGATTTCATTCTTCTTATGACTGAGTCATATTTCATTGTATATATGCATCACTTCTTTATCCATTCATCTATTGATTGGCACTTAGGTTGCTTTCATATTCTGGCTATTGTAAATAATGCTGCAAAGTTCATATGAAAGTATATGCCTTTTTGAATTAGTGTTTTGGGTTCATTCAGCTAAATACCCAGAGGTGGAATTGCTGGGTCTTTCTTTATCTCTTGTTATAGTCTTTGTTTTAAAGTCTATTTTGTCTGTTATAAGTATTGCTACCCAGCTTGTTTGTTTCCATTATCATAAAATATCTTTTTCCATCTCTACTTTCATTTCAGTTTGTATGTGTCTTTTGATCTGAATCCCTTGTAGACAGCATATGTAAGGGTCTTGCATTCTTATGCATTCAGCCATCCTTTTGATTGAAGCATTTAATCCATTTAAAGTATTTGTTGATAGATATGTAGTTACTGCCATTTTATTATTTGTATTTTTTTAATCCTTACCCAAGAATATGTTTTTGTCCTCCCATTAATTCTAAAGAGAGAAAGGGAGAGGGAGAGAGGGAGAAAAAGATATTTATCTGCTTCCTCCTGCATGCACCCTGACTGGGGATCGAACCCACAACCCGGGTATGTTCCCTGACCAGGAATTGAACCTGCAACACTTTGGTGCACAGGATGGCACTCCAATCACTGAGCACACTGGCCATAGCTATTAGTCATATTTTTTTTATCTCTCCCCCTCTTCTTTTTAAAGAAGTCTCTTTAACATTTCCTGTAATACTGGTGAGGTGGTGATGAATTATTTTAGCTTTTCTAATCTGGGAAGCTCTTTATCTGTACTTCTTTTCTAAATGATGGCTTTGTTGGGCAAAATAATCTTGCTTGTACCTCCTTATTTTTCATCACTTTGAATATTTTGTGCCACTCCCTTCTGGCCTTCAAAGTTTCTGTTGAGAAATCAGCTGACAGTCGTATGAGAACTCCCTTGTAGGTAACTAACTGCCTCTCTCTTGTTGCTTTTAAAGTTCTCTGTTTGTCATTAACCTTTGTCATTTTAATTATGATGTGTCTTAGTGTGGGCCTCTTTGGGTTCATCTTGTTTGGGACTCTCTGCACTTCCTATACTTGTATGTCTTTTTACTTTACCAGGTTAGGGAAGTTTTTAGCTATTATTTCTTCAAATAGGTTCTCAATAACTTGCTTTCTCTCTCTTCTCTTTCTGGGACCCCTATGATACAAATGTTGGTTTGCTTCATGTTGTCCCAGAGGCCCCTTAAAATATCATTTTATTTTTTACACCATAAATGACATATAACATTCCTATATATTACTTTTTTGATGACATTAAAAGTTTTTTTTTTAATTTTATTGTTGAAAGTATTACATATGTCCCATTGTTTCCCCATCAACCCCTTCCAGCCCACCCCCATCCTCCACCTCAGGCCCTCACCACACCATTGTCTGCATCCATGGGTTATGCATATATGTATACAAGGTCTTTGGTTGATTACCTCCAACCCACCCACCCTCTCCTGCCTTCCCTCTGAGATTCCACACTCTGTTCCATGCTTCCATGTCTTTGGATTCACTCCGTTCATCAGTTTATTTTGTTAATTAGATTGCACATATGAGTGAGATCATGTGATACTTGCCTTTCTCTGACTGACTTATTTCACTTAGCATGATACTCTCCAGGTCCCTCCATGATGTCTCAAAGGGTAAGAGATTCTTCTTTTTTACTGCTGCACAGTATTCCATGGTATAAATGTACCACAGATTTTTTATCTACTCATCTACTGATGGGCACTTGGGCTGTTTCCAGATCTTAGCTATTATAAACTGTGCTGCTATGAACACAGGGGTGCATACATTCTTTCTGATTGGTGCTTTGGTTTTCTTAGGATATATTCCTAGAAGTGGGATCACTGAGTCAAATGGCAGTTTCAAATTTAATTTTTTGAGGAAACTCCATATTGTCTTCCATAGTGGCTGCACCAGTCTGCATTCCCACCAGCAGTGTGCTAGGGTTCCCTTTTCTCCACATCCTCACCAGCACTTGTCATTTGTTGATTTGTTGATGGCAGCCATTCTGACCAGAGTGAGGTGAAATCTCATTGTCGTTTTAATTTGCATCTCTCTGATGATCAGTGACTTTGAGCATTTTTTTATATGCCTCTTGGCCACTTATGTGTCCACTTTGAAGAAGTGTCTATTTAGGTCCTTTGTCCATTTTTAAATTGGATTGTTTGTCTTCCTTTTGCTAAGTTGTATGAGTTCCTTTGGATATTAACCCTTTATCAGATGTATCATTGCCAAATATGTTCTCCCATACAGTGGGCTCCCTTTTTGTTTTGTTGATGGTTTCTTTTGCTGTGCAGAAGGTTTTTATTTTGATGTAAGTCCCATTTGCTTATTTTCTCCTTATTTCCTTTGCCCTAGGAGATGTATTGGTAAACATATTTCTATGAGAGAAGTCTGAGATTTTTCTTGCCTATGGTTTCTTTTAGGATTTTTATGGTGTCCTGACTTACATGTAGGTCTTTTATCCATTTTGAGTTTATTTTTATGTATGGTGTAAGTTGGTGGTCTAGTTTCTTTTTTTTTTCATGTATCTGTTCAATTTTCCCAACCACATTTATTGAAGAGACTGCCTGGACTCCGTTGTATGCTCTTGCCTCCTTTGTCAATTATTGATTGAGCATAATGGCTTGGGTGGATTTCTGGCGTTTCTGTTCTGTTCCATTGATCTATATGCCTGTTCTTGTGGCAGTACCAGGCTGTTTTGATTACTGTGGCTTTGTAGTATAACTTGATATCTGGTATTGTGATTCCTCCAACTTTGGTCTTCTTTCTCAAGATTGCTGCAGCTATTTGGGGTCTTTTGTGATTCCAAATAAAATTTTGGAGAATTTGTTCTAGACCTGTGAAATATGCTGTTGGTATTTTAATAGAGATAGCATTGAATCTGTAGATTGCCTTGGGTAGTATAGACATTTTAATGATGTTAATTCTACCAATCCATGAACACGGAATATTCTTCCACTTGTTTACATCTTCTTCTATCTCTTTTTTCAATGTCATGTAGCTTTCCAAGTACAAGCCTTTCACCTCCTTGGTTAAGTTTATTACTAAGTATCTTAATTTTTTTGTTGCAATGATAAATGGGATTGTTTGTTTCTCTTTCTGAGGATTCATTATTGGTATGTAGAAAAGCCATTGATTTTGGGGTATTGATTTTGTATCCTGCTACATTGCCAAATTCATTTATTAAACCTAGTAGTTTTTTGATGGAGTCTTTAGGGTTTTCTAAGTACAATATCATGTCATCTGAGAATAATGAGAGTTTTACTTCCTTCGTTCCAATTTGGATGCCTTTTTATTTCTTCTTCTTGTCTGATTGCTGAGACTAGGACTTCCAGTACTATGTTGAATAAGAGTGGGGAAAACAGACATCCCTGTCTTGTTCCTGATCTTAGGGGAAATGGTTTTAGTTATTGCCCATTGAGTATGATGTCCACTGTAGGTATGTCATATATGGCCTTTATTATGTTGAGATATGCTCCATTTTATATGTTGGATTTTGTCAAATGCTTTTTCTGCTTCTATTGATAGAGTTATATGATTTTTGTCTTTCAACTTGTTTATGTGATGTATCAAGTTTATTGATTTGCAGATATTGTACCAGCCTTGCATTCCTGTAATAAATCCCACTTGGTCATGGTGTATGATCTTGTTAATATATTGCTGGATCCCATTTGCTAATACTTTGTTGAAGATTTTAGCATCTATATTCATCAATGATATTGGCCTGTAATTCTCCTTCTTTGTAGTGTCTTTATCTGGTTTTGGAATTAGGATAATGATGACCTCATAAAAAGAGTTTGGAAGTATTCCTTTCTCTTGAATTTTTGGAACTAGTTTGTGGAGTATAGGTATTAGTTCTTTGAATGTTTGGTAAAAACTCCCCTATGAAGCCATCCAGACCCGGGCTTTTGTTTGCTAGAAGTTTTTTTTGTTTGTTTGTTACTGCTTCTATTTCATCAGTTGGCCTATTCAGGTTTTCTGATTCTTCCTGATTCAGTATTGGAAGATAGTATTTTTAAAGAATTTTTCCATTTCATCCATATTGTCCAGCTTGTTAGCATATAGTTGTTCATAGTATTTCTTACCATCCTTTGTATTTCTGTGATGTCAGTGGTTACTTCTCCATTTTCATTTCTGATTATATTTATTTGGGTTCTCTCTCTTTGTTTCTTGATGAGTTTGGCTAACAGTTCATCAATTTTTTTTAACATTTCAAAGAAGCAGCTCTTGGTTTCATTGACTTTTTGTACTTTTTTTAGTTTCTATGTCATTTATTTCTGCTCTAATTTTTATTATTTCCTTCCATCTACTTACTTTGGGCTTTTCTTGTTGTTCTCTTTCTAGTTCTTTAAGTTGTAGGGTTAAATAGTTTATTATTAACTAGAGGCCCAGTGCACAAAATTCGTGTATGGGTAGTGTCCCTAGCGGCTGCTGGCTGCTGGCTGGGACCTCCCTTCCCCAGGCTGCCTGCCGTTGCCGCCCCTGGTGGTCAGCGCACATCAAACTCCTGATTAGTCGAACTTACGCCGGTGGGGACAATTTGCATATTAGCCTTTTATTATATAGGATTTTTCTTGTTTTTTTAGGTATGTTTGTAGTGCTGTGAACTTTCCTTTCAGGACTGCTTTTGCTCTGTCCCAGAGATTTGGGGTTCTGTGTGTTCTGTTTCATTTGTTTCTAGGAAGTCTTTTATTTCTTTCTTGAGCTGGTTGGTAACCCATTTATTGTTTCATAACATGCTATTTAGCCTCCATGTGTTTGAATGTTTTTGGGTGTTTTATTGTGGTTGATTTCTAATTTCATTCCACTATGATCTGAGAAGATGCTTGATATGATTTCAATCTTCTTGAACTTATAGAGACTTGTTTTGTGTCCTAATATGTGGTTTATCTTTGTGAATGATCCATGTGCACTTAGAAGAATGTATAATCCGTAGCTTAGGGGTGAAAATTTCTATAAATGTCAATTAAATCCATCTGATCCAGTAAGAGTCACTGTTTCCTTATTAATTTTTTGTTTGGAAAAATCTATCCAGTGAAGTCAGTGGGGTGTTGATGTCCCCTACTATGACTGTGTTGTTGTCGATCCCTCCCTTAAAGTCTTCTAGAAGTTTTGTTATATATTTAGGTGCTCCTATATTGGGTACACATATGTTTACCAGGGTTATATCCTCTTGTTGGACCAATCCCTTTAGTATTATGTAGTGACCTTTGCTGTCTCTTGTGATTGCCTTCATTTTGAGTCTGTTCTGTTAGATATGAGTATTGCTACTCCAATTTTTTTTTGTTTCCATTTGCATGGAACATTTTTTTTCCATCCGTTCACTCTCATCCTGTGTGAGTCTTTTGTTCTGTGATCAGTCTCTTGTAGACAGCATAAAGTTGAATCATATTTTTTTTATCCATTCAGATACCCTATGTCTTTTGATTGGAGCATTTAATCCATTTACACTTAAGGTTATTATTAATAGGTACTTATTTATTGAAGTTTTTTTAAGTTTTTTTGATTAATTACTTTAAACCGGTTTGATTGGAGGTATCACATATTTGTCATCAATGTGCAGGAGGCCCGATCTCCCTCATGTTTCTGGCTCTCTATCTCTTCCCAAAAAATCAATAAAATATATTTAAAAAAAAAAAAAAAAAAGGTATCCCATCCCCTCCCCCACATGCATGCCCCCCTCCCCCTGTTGTCCATGATCACTGGTTAGGCTCATATGCAAGCACACAAGTCCTTTGGTTGATCTATCTCCCTTGTCCCCACCCTCCCCTACCTTCCCTCTGAGGTCTGACAGTCTGATCAATGCTGTTCTTGTTCTTCAGTCTATGATGTTCATCTTTTCCCCTAGATGAGTGAGCTCATGTGATACTAGGAATACACTTATAGGAACCGAAAATGAGACAAGCAATAATAGTTATGCTGAGAGGCAAATGAATCAGTCTATAGTGAGTTTCTTTCTGGGCCAACAGTTCTTTTGAGTCCCGGTTTCTATGTCCAACAGTTGTTTATGTGTTCATAACAGCAATGATATTTCAGTTCTGGATGGTGGACAAATGGTGATAATGCAGGTCTGACCCTCTCTGGTTTGGTCCTATTTATTGCAGTTTTAATTCTGTATGCCTAGGTTTCTCTCTCCATTTCTTCTTTTCATTACAGCAGTTTCTTTAGCATTTCTTGTAATGCTGGCTTGGTGGTGATGAACTCCTTTAGCCATTTTTTTTTTTGTCTGGGAAGCACTTTATTTCACTATTTTGAAAGATAGCCTTGCTATAGTAATCTTGGTTTCAGATCCTTGCTTTCCATTACCTTGAGTACTTCATGCCATTCCTTTCTGGTCTGTAGAGTTTCTGATGAGAAATCAAGTGTCAGCCTTATGGGAGCTCCTTTGTAGGTAACAGTTGGCTTTTCTCTTGCTACCTTTAAGATTCTCTCTTTGTCTTTAATTTTTGGCATTTTAATTATGATGTCTGGATGTGGGCCTATTTGGGTTCTTTTTGCTTGAGACTTTCTGTGCCTCCTGAACTTGTGTGATTTTTTTTTCCTTCACCAGGTTAGGGAAGTTTTCTGCCATTATTTCTTCAAACACATTCTCTATCCCCTTTTCCCTTTTTGCCTGTTCTGGCACACCTGCTATTTGAATATTTTTATGTTTCACATTGTCCCACAGCTCCCTTAAGCTGTCCTCCTGTTTTTTAATTGTTTTTTCTTTTTCGTTCTCTGATTGGGTGATTTTTTTCAACCCTGTCTTTTAATTCGCTGATTCGATCCTCAGCTTCCCCTAATCTGCTGTGTATTCCTTCCAATGTATTTTTTAATTTGTGCTTGTCATCCTTTATTTCTGTTTTCATAGTTACGATATCTTTTCTCATACTGTTGAGCATTTTTACCATCTTTATTATGAACTCTATATCATATACATTTCTTATCTCCATTTCATTTATCTCTTCTGGATATTCTCTTATTCTTTCATTTGGGCATTGTATTTTTGTCTCCCCATTTTGGCTGCCTGTTTGGGTTTGTGACTATGTCAGGTAGACTGCTACACCTCTTGATCTTTAGTGCAGGAAAGTGTCAAACACTGTTTCTGACTAATTAGATCAGGCAAAGACTCAAAGCCTCTAGAGACTACCTCTGCCTACAGACTGATAAGATTCTGTGTTGAATAGCCCTCAGGTGTGGTGAGAATTTTTTTTTTCCACACGGTGGGGCAACTGCTTCTGCCTGGAGGCTAATTGTTATACTCAGTCTCTTAATGGGCCTCACAGTGGGGCAAGGTGTTTCCTATAGTGTGGGTCAACTGTCTTCCCCCCAGGCAAAGCTCCCTGTTTATCAAATGTCTGCCTGAGAAAAAGGACCTCTACAGCATGAGGGAATGACTCAGCATAGGAAACTGGAAAGTATGTCTTCTGAGTTCTAACCCCAGAGCCCCTGATCCTGGCTTCTACTCACACAGCTCCAGTTCACTCAGCCCTCCTTCTGCCAGAGCACAAGGTGAGTGGCTCCACAGCGAATTTTGTATGTTGGCCCTTTAAGAGGTTGCTGGCATTTCCAGCAGTCTCTCTCTGGCAGATAGCACCCTCAATGCTCTTCACAGTTCTGGTGCTCTCTTGGGAGGTCCAGCTTGGGGATTAGACCCCAGGGTTCTCAATACTAACCCCCCACAACTGAGATATCTCTCCGGGACTTCAGTTGCTGTCTGTGGGAGCCTGACCAGCCCTTTTGCACCTCCACCTCTCCTACCAGTCTATCTGTGGTCTCCACTTTTGGTCCTTGGTTATCAGGGTTCTCTCCAATAAGTCTTCCATTGATTATTCAGGAAATTTTTCTATATTTTAGTTGTAATTCCAGTTTGGTCCTGGGAGTGTGTCCATTCAGCATTACTCTGCCACCACTTTTAGTTCCTCCTATCCTCCTTTTTAAAACTTTCTTTTTCTTTTTGCTGTTCTGATTGGGTGTTTTCTGCTACCTTATCTTCTAAATGGCTGATTTGATACTATGCTTCATCTATTCCACTGTTGATTCCATCTAGTGTATCCTTCATTTCTATTATTGTATTCTTAATTTCTGGGTTTTTTTCCCATCTTATTTTTATGTTTCCTGTATCTATGTTGAAGTTCTTACTGAGATCACTAAACACCTTTATAACCAGTGTTTTGTACTCTGCATCTAGTAATTAGTTGTCCATTTTGTTTTGTTCATTTTCTGGAGTTCTGTTCTGTTCTTTCATTTGTTCTGTTCTTTATCTCTTATTTTGGCTACTTCCCTGTGTTTCCATGTATTAAGTAGAGCTGCTTTGTCTCCCTATCTTGGTAGAGTGGACTTATGTTGTAAGTGTCCTGTGGGTCCTGGGTGCAGTCTTCCTATTCATCTGAGCTAGATGCTACAGATGTGTTCTTTGTGTTGGTTGTGTGTGCACTCCTGTTGTAATTAAGCCTTAATTGTTGTTGGCATTTCAATCGGAAGGAATGACCCTTACGCTATTGGTTGTAAGTGTTGGCTATGACTACATTGGAGGATCTGACCCTATGAATCAGGATTTGCTTTAGCAGGTCTCTGGGGTCTGGTGAGTCTGTTCTTGTGTATTGTTTCTGGAGGTGGTTGGATGGTGCTCTGTTGTATTCTGAAGCTGGCCACTGGATACATTAGTTTTGGGGCCTCTTGGGAGGGTCTACATTGTATGCCAAGGTCAGCTGCTTCCTATGCCTTGCCTGAAGCCATTTGGTATGAGTTGCAATTGGTTTCCATTTGTAGTGGCTTTGGAATTGCCTGGGAGAGGCTAGGCTGTGAACTTAGGCCAGGTTCCAAGCTTAGGACTGCTTAGCATGAGGTACAGGGCACACAGAAGCCAATGGTGTTTGTGAACGTTTGAGAGATTTTTATGAAAGTCTGTAGTATAAGCCAATACAGGCCAAGGTTGATTCTATGGGGAAGCCACTGGAAGTTGCTTGGGTGGGCATACAAGGTGAATGCTGTGGATTGTCATGGAATCACTAGGGGGCAGCGAACAGTGTTAGCCAGATTGATAGAGACTCAGATATGGCTCCCACCTGTGACTGCAGGCTGGGTGTGAGGAAGTCTCAACAACAACAACAAAAAAAACATTTGTCTCTGCCAGCACTTCTTTTTGAAAAAAAGCTGTGCCTCCAGCTTTTGTGTGAAGCCAAACAATTCAGTTCCTTTCATATTTCCAGGCATCTTTTGAGCTGCTGCCCCAGCACTAGCGCTCAGAATTAATGAGGTTGTCAGCAAGTAACTTTGTTTGCAGGCCCTTTAAGAGAATACCTGAATCAAATCTGCCTATTTCTTTGGCTAATATAGCCATTTTAACTATATTGATTCTTCTAATCCATGAACAGGCTATATTTCAATTTCTTTTAAAATTTTTAAAATCTTTATTGTTGCCGAAACTGGTTTGGCTCAGTGGATAGAGTGTCGGCCTGCGGACTCAAGGGTCCCAGGTTCGATTCCGGTCAAGGGCATGTACCTTGGTTGCGGGCACATCCCCAGTAGGGGGTGTGCAAGAGGCAGCTGATCGATGTTTCTCTCTCATCGATGTTCTAACTCTCTATCCCTCTCTCTTCCTCTCTGTAAAAAATCAATAAAACATATATATATAAAAAATCTTGATTGTTGAAAGTATTACATAGGTACTCCTTAATGGGGGACCATTAACCTCTTCCAGCCTGCTCCCATCCCTCACACCCCCCCCCACCACTGAGGCCTTCACCCTCCCCCATTGTTTGTGTCCATGGGTTATGCATATATGCATACAAATTCATTGGTTGATCTCTTCCCACCTGCCCACCTTTGCCTTCCCTCTGAGGTTCAATATTCTGTTCATGCTTCTATGTCTCTGGGTCTCTATTTGATATTCATTTTATTTGGTTAATTATATTCCACATGATTGAGATCATGTGATACTTATCTTTATCTGACTGACTTATTTCACTTAGCATAATACTCTCCAGGTCCATTAATGTTGTTGCAAATGGTAAGAGTTCTTTCTTTTTTATTGTCATGTAGTATTCCACTGTGGAAATGTACCACAGCTTTTTTATACACTCATCTGTCTCTGCTCATCATTGGCACTTAGGCTGTTTCCAAATCTTAGGTATTGTAAATTGCATTGCTATGAACATAGGGGTACATATATTTTTTCTGATGAGTGTTTCAGGTTTCTTATGATATATTCCTAGAAGTGGGATCACTGGGTCAAATAGTACTCCCATTTTTAATTATTTGAGGAAACTCCATACTGTTTTCCACAATGGCTGCACCAGTTTGCATTCCCACCAGCAGTGTACTAGGGTTCCTTTTTCTCAACCTCGCCAGCACTTATAGTTTTGTTGATGATAGCCATTTTGACAGGTATGAAGTGATAACTCATTGTCATTTTGATTTGCATCTCTCAGATGATTAGTGACTGAGCATTTTTTCATATGTCTCTTGGCTTTCTGTATGTCCACTTTGGAGAAGTGTCTATTTAGGTTCTTTGCCCATTTTTTAATTGTATTGTTTGTCTTCCTTTTATTAAGTTGTATGAGTTCCCTATATATTTTGGAGATTAACCCATTATCACATGTATTATTGGCAAATATGTTTTCCTATGTAGTGGGCTCTCTTATTTTGTTGATGGTTTCTTTTGCTGTGCAGAAACTTTTTTATTTTTATGTACTGCCATTTGTTGATTTCTCCTTAGTTTCCATTGTCCTAGGAGATGTATCTGTAAACATATTGCTACAAAAGATGTCTGAGATTTTGGTGCCTATGGTTTCTTCTAGAACTTTTATGGTTTTACGTCTTACATTTAAGTTTTTTATCCATTTTGAGTTTATTCTTGTGAATGGTGTAAGTTGGTGGTCTAGTTTCATTTGTTTGCATGTATCTGTCCAATTTTCCCAACACCATATATTGAAGAGTCTGTCTCTGCTCCAATGTATGCTCTTGCTTCCTCTGTCAAATATTAATTGAACATAATGGCTTGGGTTTATTTCTGGATTCTCTGTTCTGTTCCATTGATCTATATGCCTGTTCTTGTGCCAGTACCGGGCTGTTTTGAGCACAGTGGCTTTGTAGTATAATTTGTTATCTGGTATTGTGATTCCTCCAACTTTGTTCTTTTTTCTCAATACTGCTATGGCTATTTGGGGTCTGTTTTTGTTCCATATAAATTTTTGGAGTGTTTGTTGTAGGTCTGTGAAATATGCCATTGGTATTTTAATCGGGATTGGATTGATTCCATAGATTGCTTTGGGTGATATGGACATTTTATTTTTTTTCCTTAGTTCACAAGAAATGGAAAATTTATTTTCTCAGTATCTTGATTACATCTTTCAAAAGAGGTGAGATAAAACTAATATGACCACAAATTTCCAACTGTTCAGATTTGCACATTCATCATGTGCTTGTTTTTTTAAAATTTCTTTATTGATTAAGGTATATTTGTCTTCATCCCCCCATTCCCATCCCAAACCCCTCCCCACGCATGCCCCACCCACCTGTTGTCTGTGACTACTGGTTAGGCTTATATGCATGCATACAAGTCCTTTGGTTGATCACTCTCCTTTACCCCCACACCCCCTACCTTCCCTCTGAGGTTTGACAGTCTGATTGATGCTTCCCTGTCTCCGGGTCTGTTTTTGTTCATCAGTTTATGTTGTTCATTATTTCCCCTAGGTGAGTGAGATCATGTGATACTAGAAATGCACTTATAAGAACCGAAAATGATACAAGCAATAATGGTTATGCTGCTAGGCAAATGAATCAGTCTGTAGTGAGTTTCTTTCTGGGCCAACAATTCTTTTGAGTCCCAATTTCAATGTCAAACAGTTTCTTATGTGTACATGTCAGCAATGATATTTCAGTTCTGGATGGTGGACAAAAGGTGGTAATGCAGGTCCGACCCTCTCTGGTTTGGTCCTGGGCAACCTTCAGTGACGCACAGCTGCTGACTGCTAGTATAGCAAGGGGTCATCAGCGTCTTCCATCTCTGGACTGTTTCTCTTCTGTCTTCATGGCTGGAGCAGTCCTGTCAATTCCTCTCTGTTGCAGAAATCCACATGGTCTTGGAGTTGTTTTCTGAAAATATACAAACATATTCTTGACCAAATGTTAATAAAGGAATCTTTTCTATAAATTTGACTTGCGATCCTTTTTCATTTTTTGCCCAAACGATTATCCTTTGGCTTGTTTTGACACCATGTGTGTTTTTCATGGGTGTCTTGCTGTTAGCATTACAAATGAAAGTTAATTTTCTAAAGTAAAAATTTTCTAGATGTAATTTACTTACAAGATATTTTTCCTTACATGATATTCTTCTACTATGCCCTTTTTTAATTTAAATTTTAGGAGGCTTTTGAAAATTTTATAATGTTGTCTTGGTAGCTTTTAAATTTTAATTTTTTGCACTAAAACATGACTGCTTTAGGTTCATTACATGTTATGCAATTTTACCATGAGATGAACTACCAATAAAAATTTTAGTTAACACTTTAGGAACAGCTTTTTGTCCAGTACAATTACTTTTTCTAGAATATTCGCTTATTTCAATTAGCCAATTTAAATTAGTCTGAAAACTTGTCTACTATATTACTGTCAAATTTAATATTCTAACAACAATCTATTTTACCCTGAAAATATTAGTGGAAAGGATTATTTGCCTTCTTGAGTTAGGCCCTGAGCATTCCTGGTGCTAGGCTGGATTTGGATATCAAAAACCCACTTCCCCACACCATGGGTACAAGACAACTCAGACAATTCTTGTTGCAGTGAGAGGGCAGCTGCTGTCTGCCAAGTCTCTGTCTGTTACCTGGGTCTAGATTTGAGCTGGGCATGGGAAGAAAAGCAGCCATGGGGGCAGGCGACCTCCCTCAGAAGGGGTGAGGGTTCAGGCCCCTGCAAAGTTGGGGGGGGTGAGGGTCTGTGCCCCACCTCTGTTGACCCCCAAGTTCTCTCCTGATGGCCCCTCTGTGACTGTGCCTGTCTTAGGTTGTTCCTTCCCTGAGGAATCTTACCCATCTCTGGCTAACCAGCCATCCTCCAGGGCCAAGCAGGGTAATGTGAGGTTCAGTTCTGTCTCCTTGGTAGCCTATGCCCCCGTGGCCTCCACGCCCAGCACCTGCCTTGGGATCCCCTTGCCTGCTGGCAAGGTCCCGGCACTGATCACATATCTTGGGTAACCCAGGTTTCTTCTCCAGGGAGGGCCCAGCTCACCCCACTGGGCGAGAGAAAGATCCATGGTACCAGCCACCACGAGCCTTCAACCTCGGCATGAACAGAAAGCTCAGGCAACAGCTGTGAACAATTGGATTGTGAGAAGAGGGCAAGAGGGGCCAATATAGAATGTTCAAGTGCCTTCCCAGGGGGCCCTCTACACAGTGGAAGGTATTAAAGCCTTTCATGTCCTTTTTAAATTGCTACCAGACATTCAGAGAATTAGTTTGTAAGTTTGTTTGGGATAATTGTACATTATGCTATTGTAATTCTAAAACATCTTCGCCTTTGTCTCCAAGCACCAAAAAGATGATTTTTTATTGATTCCAAGGGTGCGAGGTACTATTATAGGTAATGGGGGTAACACAAATCTGGGAAAAATTATAATGACATTGTAGAATAATATCATGTAAGGATATTCTTTGCTCTGGGCCATGGCAATTCCATTTCAAACTGGCTGCCAATTTCTTTTTGTATAGACAAGGTCTTAGTTACATTTTCTACACCTCTCCCAGGAGCAAGTAGTGATAGTCTCTTTCTTTGGTGTTCACACAAGCCAGAAACCTCTCTTTAATTTTACACACAAAGGAGCAATGGTTTGATTTTGTGTCATACAAAAGGGAAGCTGGGTGATGACCCCTTTGTAATTATACTTCCTTGCCCCACCCATGGTCCTCCTGGATGACCAAGGTGTTTGGTATTATTGGTGACTACATTAGGCGGGAGAACAGCCCACATAAGGGGCTCTTACCCATGAAGGGTCAGGAACATAAATCCAAAATACTTCCCCATTTGCCCCAGGTAATGTTACCGTACAGCTGATGACTGCTAGCATGGCAAGAAAGATGTTCTCAGGCGTTCTTGGGGTTCTGGTTACCTCACAATTTCTTATTTATTTTATTTTATTTATTATTATTATTATTATTATTATTATTATTATTATTATTACATATGTGTCCTTATTCCCCCATTACCCCCCAACCTCCACTGATGGACTACCCCCCTGTTGTCTGTGTCCATTGATTAGACTCATATGCATGCACACAAGTCCCTTGGTTGATCTCTCCCCCTTACTTCCACCGACCCCCACCTTCCCTGAGGTTTCAGGTTCTGATTGACGTTTCTCAGTCTCTGGGTCTGTTCTTGTTCATCAGTCTATGCAATTCATTATATTCCACAAATGAGTGAGATCATGTGATATTTATCTTTCTCTGCCTGGCTTATTTCACTTAGCATAATGCTCTCCATCTCCATCCATGTTGTTGCAAATGGTAGGAGCTCCTTATTTTTTTTACCACAGCGTAGTATTCCATTGTGTAGATATAACACAGTTTTTTAATCCACTCATCTGCTGATGGGCATTTAGGCTGTTTGCAAATCTTAGCTATGGTGAATTGTGCTGCTATGAACATAGGGGTGCATATATCCTTTCTGATTCGTGTTTCTAGTTTCTTGGGATATATTCCTAGAAATGGGATTACTGGGTCAAATGGGAGTTCCATTTTTAGTTTTTTGAGGAAACTCCATACTGTTCTCCACAGTGGCTGCACCAGTCTGCATTCCCACCAACAGTGCAAAAAGTTCCTTTTTCTCTGCATCCTCGCCAACACTTGTTGTTTGTTGATTTGTTGATAGCCATTCTGACAGGTGTAAGATGGTACCGCATTGTTGTTTTGATTTGCATCTCTCTGATGATTAGTGACTTTGAACAGGTTTTCATATGTCTCTTGGCCTTCCTTCTGCCATCTTTCAAAAAGTGTCTACTTAGATCAGTTGCCCATTTTTTGATTGGGTTGTTTATCTTCTTTTTAAGTTGTATGAGTTCTCTGTAAATGTTCGAGATTAAACATTGATATCATTGGCAAATATGTTCTCCCATGCAGTGGGCTTTCTTGTTGTTTTGTTGATGGTTTCCTTTGCTTTGCAAAAGCTTTTTATTTTGATGTAGTTCCATTTGTTTATTTTCTCTTTAGCTTCCATTGCCCTAGGGGCAGTATCAGTGAAGAAGTTCCTTCAGCATATGTCTAATATTTTGCTGCCTATAGATTCCTCTATTATTTTTATGGTTTCCTATCTTATATTTAAGTCCTTTACCCATTTTGAGTTTATTTTTGTGTATGTTGAAAGTTGGTGATCTAGTTTCATTTTTTTTTGCATGTATCTGTCCAATATTCCCAACACCATTTGTTGAAGAGACTGTCTTGACTCCATTGCATGTTCATGCCTCCTTTGTTGAACATTAATTGAGCATAGTGGTTTGGGTCCATTTCTGGGTTCTCTATTCTATTCCATTGATCTATCTGTCTGTTCTTGTGCCAGTACCAGGCTGTTTTGAGAACAGTGGCTTTGTAATACAGCTTGAAATCTGGTATTGAGATCCCACCTACTTTGTTCTTCTTTCTCAGGATTGCTGCAGCTATTCGGGGTTTTTTATTCCAGATGAATTTTTTGAAGGTTCGTTCTAGGTTTGTGAAATATGCCGTTGGTATTTTCATAGGAAGTGCATTAAATTTATAGATTGCTTTGGGTTGTATGGACATTTTGATGATGTTGATTCTACCAATCCATGAACATGGTATGTTCTTCCATCTGTTTATGTCTTCCTCTATCTCTTTTTTCAATGTCCTATAGTTCTCCGTGTATAGGTATTTTACCTCCTTAGTTAAGTTTATTCCTAGGTATCTTATTTTTTTTGATGCGATGGTAAATGGGATTGCTTTTTTAGTCTCTCTTTCTGTAAGTTCATTATTGGTGTATAGAAATGCCATAGATTTCTTGGCATTATTTTTGTATCCTGCTACAATGCCAAAATCATTTATTAAGTCTAATAATTTTTTGATGGAGTCTTTCAGGTTTTCTATGTACAATATCATGTCATCTGAGAATAAGGACAGTTTTACTTCTTCTTTTCCAATTTGGATGCCTTTTATTTCTTCTTCTTGTCTGATCACAATGGCTAGTTCTTCCAGCACTATGTTGAACAGGAGTGGTGACAGCAGGCGTCCCTGTCTTGTTCCTGTTCTTAGGGGAAATAGTTTTAGTTTTTGCCCATTGAGTATGATGTTGGCTGTATGTTTGTCATATATGGCTTTTATTATGTTGAGGTATGATCCTTCTATTCCCACCTTACTGAGAGTTTTTATCTAGAAAGGGTGTTGGATTTTGTCAAATGCTTTTTCTACATCAATTGATATGACTATATGGTTTTTATCTCTCAATTTGTTTATGTGATGTATCACGATTATTGATTTGCGAATATTGTACCATCCTTGCATCCCCAGGATAAATTCTACTTGGTCGTGGTGTATGATCTTTCTGATGTTCTGCTGGATTCGATTTGCTAGAATTTTGTTGAGGATTTTGACATCTATGTTCATGAGGAATATTGGCCTGTAATTCTCTTTCATTGTGTTATCTTTATCTGGTTTTGGTATTAGAGTGATGCTGGCTTAATAGAAGGAGTTTGGAAGTGTTCCTTCCTCTTGAATTTTCTGGAATAGTCTGAGGAGGGTAGGTTTTAGTTCTTCCTTGAATGTTTGGTAAAACTCCCCTGTGAAGTCGTCTGGCCCTGGGCTTTTGTTTGCTGGAAGCTTTTTGATGACTGTTTCAATTTCTTCCATAGTTATCAGCCTATTGAGATTTTTAGAATCTTCCTGAGTGAGTTTTGGAAGGTTGTATTTTTCTAGGAATATGTCCATTTCCTCTAAGTTGTCTAGTTTGTTAGAATAGAGTTGTTCATAGTATTTTTTAACAATCCTTTGTATTTCTGTGGGGTCTGTTGTTATTTTACCTCTTTCATTTCTGATTTTGTTTATTTGGGTCCTCTCTCTTTGCTTCTTGGTGAGCCTGGCTAGAGGTTCATCAATCTTGTTTATCCTTTCGAAGAACCAGCTCTTGGTTTTGTTGATCTTTTGTATTGTTTTTTGGTCTCTATGTCATTCATTTCTGCTCTGATCTTTATTATTTCCTTCCTTCTGCTCACTGTGGGCTTTTCTTGTTGCTCTCTTTCTAATTCTTTGAGTTGTTGAGTTAGATGATTTATTACCATTTTTTCTTGTTTTTTGAGGTAGGCCTGTAGAGCTATAAACTTCCCTCTCAGGACTGCTTTCATTGTGTCCCATAGGATTTTCAATGTTGTGTTTTTATTGTCATTAGTCTCCAGGATGTTTTTAGTTTCTTCTTTGATCTCATTGATAACTCAATCATTGTTTAGTAGCATGTTATTCAGCTTCCACGTGTTTGAATTTTTTGGAATGTTTTTATTGTAGTTTATTTATAATATTATGCCATTGTGGTCTGAGAAAATGCTTGATATGATTTCAATCTTTTTGAATTTGGGGAGACTTTGTTTGTGACCCAATATGTGGTCTGTTTTTGAAAATATTCCATGTGCACTTGAGAAGAATATGTATTCCGTGGCTTTGGGGTGAAATGCTCTGAAGATGGCAGTTAGGTCCATCTGATCTAGTGTGTCATTTAGGATTGCTGTTTATTTGCTGATTTTTTTGTCTAGAGGATTTATACAGTGATGTCAGTGGTATATTAGAGTCTCCTGCTATGATTGTATTGTTGTTGATCTCTCCCTTGATATCTTCCAGGAATTTTTTTTTTTTTATGTATTTGGGTGCTCCTGCATTAGGTGCATATATGTTTACCAGAATTATATCTTCTTGTTGAATTGCTCCCTTTAGTATTATGCAGTGGCCTTCCTTATCTCTTATTATGGCCTTTACTTTGAGGTCTATTTTATGCGATATAAGTATCGCAACCCCAGCTTTTTTCTCATTTCCATTTGTCTGAAAAATATTTTCCATCCCTTCGCTCTCAGTCTGTGTGAATTGTTTGCTCTGAGGTGGGTCTCTTGTAGACAGCAAATATATGGGTCATGTTTTCTTATCCATTCAGCTACCCTATGTCTTTTTATTGGTACATTTAATCCATTTACATTTAATGTTATTATTGACAAGTACATGTTTGCTGTCATATTTTTCCTTAATGTTTGTGTTTCTTCTTGCCTTTCTCTTTCTTCTTTTTACAGCAGTCACGTTAGCATTTCTTGCATTGCTGGCTTGGTAGTGATAAACTCTCTTAGCCCTTTTTTGTCTGTTAGGCTCCTGATTCCACCTTCAATTTTGAATGATAGCCTTGCTGGGTATAGTATTCTTGGATTCAGTCCCTTGCTTTGTATCACTTTGTATATTTCATTCCATTCCCTTCTGGCCTGGTGTGTTTCTGTTGAGAAATAAGTTTATATTCTAATAGGAGATCCCTTGTAAATAACTTCCTGTCTATCTCTGGCAGCCTTTAAGATTCTTACTTTTTTGTTGATGTTCACCAATTTAATTATGATGTGTCTTGGTGTCAGTCTTTTGGGGTTCAACTTGTTTGGGACTCTATGTACTTCTTGGACTTGCATAGTTTTTTCTTGCAAAATCAGGGAAGTTTTCTGTCATTATTTCTTCAAACAGGTTTTCTATTCCTTGCTTCTCTTCCTCTCCTTCTGGTATCCCTATTAATTGAATGTTGTTTCGTTTTATGTTGTCCCAACGCTCCCTTAGGCTCTCCTCTTGCTTTTTAAGTCTTCTTTCTAGTTGCTCCTGTGTTTGTGTGTTTTCTCCTACTTTGTCTTCTAATTTGCTGACGTGGTCCCCAGCCTCATCTAGTCTACTGTTTAAGCCTTCCATTGTGTTCTTTATTGCAGCTATACCGTTCTTCATCTCCTCTTGGTTTCTTTTCATGTTGGTGACATTCTCATTCAGCTCCTTATAGTTCTCATTGTATATTTGTCATTGAGTTGTGTGTATTTGCTATCCAGCCATCTAAACATCCTTATAACCATTACTCTGAATTCTATCTCTGATATGCTGCTAGCCTCGAATTCATTTAACTCCCTTTCTGGTGGTTCCTTTTTTTCTTTCCTTTGGGGATTGCTTTTTTGTCTTCCCATGTTTTCCTGTAATGTTTTAATTGTAGATCAAATTGCTTTGCTACCCAGGTTCTTTTGGGGATGGTGCTACTGGCGTAATCTCTCAGTTCTCCTGGGCTTGTTAATCTATTGTAGCTCCCTACTTGAGCTATTTGGGTTCTCTTTATGTAGGCCTGCGAGCTTGAGAGGCACAAATGTGGTGTCTAGAAGTCAGCCTCCATGGAGGGGAGTGTCCCAATTTTTGCTCTCTTGCACCCTTAATTGAAATCACGCGTGCCCAGCAGGAACTCACAGTGGCACCCTGGAAGTGTCTGTTGGGGTTATGGGGCTCAGGGGGCCTGCTCTCTAGAAAGGCCTGACTGTGGTGCCCAGAGTTCTGCAGTCATGGGGTGGGCAGACCCAGCTTTTGCTGTTGCACCTGTGGTGGATAGGCGCTTGCTCCCAGCGGCAGTTTACAGGAGCACCCTCAGTACGTTTGCCAGTGACACACACTGAAGGACCCTGAAGGGCCCTGGCAGTGTAGCCACACAATTGAGGCACCTGTGGGCCAGTATCCAGGATAAGTGAATTCAAAACTTCTACTGCTGGGGTGGAGTGCGCCCCTGCTTATTCAAGATCGCACCCAGGGAGAGCTCACAGTGGCTCCCACTAGCGCCCTGTGGGTAGATGGGCTCAGGGTGCCTGCCTGTTGGAACTTAGCATCTGTGGAGGTGCGCTTGATGGGCGCAGAGTTCTGATGCACTCTGAGGGGTCCTGGCACTGCGGTTGAGCCGCTGGGGTGAATGTGGGCAGTTATCCAGGAAGAGGGAATTCAGAATTTCTACTGCAGGGCCGCGTACCCTTGCCTGTGCAGAATCACACCCTCAGGGGCTCTCAGCGGCTCCCAGGTGCTGCCTAAGGAGTGGAGTGCCCTGGCTGCCTGCGCAGCTGGAAACACACGAATCGGGCTGGAAACGTGCGAATCGGCTGGAAATGCGCAAATCCAGAGTGGCTGCCTGCAGGGCTGGATACGTGCTCGAATCCAGAGTTCTGCCGCTGGGGAGGGGTAAGATGCACTTACTGCTGCCGAGCGGTGCACCTTTGGAGGTGGAGGCCCCATGGTCTGTGGGTCTGCAGCTGGGGTAGCAGGATTTTGGCTGGCGTGGGTGCTGGGTTGCGGGGCAGTTCCAAGGCCTGTCTGGTTGGTGGTGCTGATGAGTTCCTAGAAAAGGCCGTTCTCCCCTTCAAGGTGGCGTAGGCTTCCTGCTCAAGTCCCACCGTCTGGGGAGTGCCTGCAGTGGTGGTAGTCTCTGCTTGTTCAGGAGAGCCTGTCTGCCAGCCCCTGCTGCTCCTGCCAAATTTAACCTTTTGCACTCGGATGTCGAGTGTGACTCGACACGGTTAGCATCAGTAGCAGGAATTGAGAAAAAAGCAAGCGAGTGCAAAGGGTTAACTTTCCCTCACTCATTCACACGCATACCACGCACATCAACACACTCTCCTTTCATCTCCTCACTCACTCACTTCCTCTCCCTCACCTCTGTTCTGCCAGCCGCCATCTTTCTCTCTGATATGGACATTTTAATGAGGTTGATTCTACCAATCTATGAGCATGGTATATTCTTTCACTTGTTTATATATTCCTCTATCTCTTTTCTCAACATCCTGTATTTTTCAGAGTACCACTAAGACAGTGAGGAGTCATTCATAGCTACTGGGAACATTTGCACTCCAAATGGTTGAGATAATACTAAAAATTGAAAGAGACTTTAAAATAACTATGTTTAAAATAGTCAAATAGATAAAGCAAAGAAAAGACATAGTAAGGCAAGAATAATGGACAAACACATATACACTCATATACAAAGAATGATAGACAATAGTAATAATAATAATAATAATAATAATAATAATAATAATAGGATTTCTGGTCAAGATGGCAGAGTGGGTAAACTCTGTGCACTCTTCCTCCCATAATCACATCATTACAACTAAACTAAAGAACCACCATCATGAGAACCACCTGAACACTAGCTTACCAGAATTCCTATAAATAAGAACATAAAAAAGCCAGTACAAGGCTGGTAAGAGAGGGGAGGACATGGAATGGGCTGGTCCCATACCCTTGGAGTGGGGATTAAGAATCAGGAGGGCTATCTCAGCTGCAGAGTTCTTCCCTGAGGAGTGAGGGTTCTCCAGTCCAGTGCACCAGTGCTGGGAAGAGGAGTCTCCACAACATCTGGCTGTGAAAACCAGTGAGCATTGTGCCAGAGAGACAAAGGGCTGCTAATGACTGAGGCGCTGCTCTTAAAGGGACTGCACATAGACTCACTTGTTCACAAACTCACTCACTGTAAACTCCAGGGAAGCAGCTTGAAAAAAAAAGCTGGAGATATAAGAGGAGGAACTAAGTTAACTAACTTCAGGGTAGGGGTTGGGGCAATTCTCTCAAAGGACAGAAGTGCTGGCAGACAACCATTGTTCTTTTGTTGAGCTCTCCTCCACCCCAGCAGATTTGGCAGAGGTGGGCACAAAATCTGAGCTCTCCCTTAATCTGGCTAATACCGTTTTTCCCTGCCTTGGTGGTTCCCTGAGACTCTGCCACACCCTTGCTCACTCGGCCAGGGCTTCTTACAGCAGGTCCTCCACAGGGGCAGTCTGCTTCAGTTTATGCTTCAGAATTTCCCAAAATCTCTCAAACGTCATATAACCCAAACAAGCAGCGGCAGCATTGCCATGCCTTGTAACTCTTGCTAAGTGGCCCCAAGCCGAATACAAGTGGCAACTAGGCTCAGTTTACATTGTAACTGCCAGTAGGTGGCTCCAAGCCTGGCATAAGCAGTGGCTAATCTTGTTCTGGATCATAACTTTAACTAAGCAACCACCAGGCTGGCACAAGTAGCAGCTGGCTTCAGATTGCAATGTAGCCTCTCCCGGGTAACTCCAAGCCCAGCAAAAAGTGGCAACCATCTTCACATCACTTTGTAGCTTCCACCAGGTGGCCCCAAGCTAGGCACATGCAGCAGCTCATTTTAGCCTGCACCAAGTGCCCTACCCAACAGACTCCAGACCAAACACACTCAGAGCCACTTTCAGACCACACCAGAGCACAACTCAACCAGTTCCACAAACAACATACCCAAAGGCAGACTCAGCTGGCACCAGAGACTTGCTAAAGAGGCTCCTGCTCTGTGGGGTCAGCTCTGGTAGAATAGCTCATCCACCTCACAGCCCATTAGCCTGAGGGTCAACCTGTACTCATTGATAAGCCAACAACAATTGAGGCCTAACTACCACAGGGAACACATACCCCATAAAAGAGAACACCCAGCTCAGGTGGATAGGAAGCATCCAGCTCAGGTGAACAGGAAGAATGTGCCACTGTGCCTTGCAGAACACCTTTTATACAAGGCTTCTCTGTCAACACTGGAAGACATAGCAGATCTACCTAAAATCTAGACACAAACACAGTGAAGCAAACAAAATGAGGAAACAAAGAAATGTTCCAAATGAAAGAACAAGACAAAATTATAGAAACAAAACAAAACAAAATAAAATGAAGACAAGCAATCTACCAGATTCAGAGTACAAAACACTGGTAATAAGAATGTTCAAAACATTCTTATTCTTATACTGGCACAAGAACAGACATATAGATCAATGGAAGAGAATAGAGAACCCAGAAATCGACCCAAACCACTATGCTCAATTAATATTTGACAAAGGAGGCAAGAGCATACAAATGGAGTCAAGACAGTCTCTTCAATAAATAGTGTTGGGAAAATTGGACAGATACATGCAAAAAATTAAACTAGAGCACCAACTTACACCATACACAAAAGTAAACTCAATGGATAAAGGACTTAAACATAAGATGGGAAACCATAAAAATACTAGAGGAATCCACAGGCAGCAAAATCTCAGACATATGCCAAAGCAATTTCTTCACTGATACCACTCCTAGGGCAATGTAAGACAAAATAAACAAATGGGACTACATCAAAATAAAAAGCTTTTGCACAGCAAAATAAACCATCAACAAAACAACAAGAAAGCCCCCTGCATGGGAGATCATATTTGCCGATGTTATCAGCAATAAGGGTTTAATCTCCAACATTTACAGGGAACTCATACAACTTAACAAAAGGAAGATAGATAAGCCAATCAAAAATGGGCAATGGACCGAAATAGACACTTTTCGAAAGAAGACAGAAGGACAGCCAAGAGACATATGAAAACATGCTCAAAGTCACTAATTATCTGAGAGACGCAAATGAAAATGACAATGCAGTACCATCTCACACCTACCAGAAGGGCAATCATCAACAAATCAACAGACGACAAGTGCTGGCGAGGATGCGGAGAAAGGGGAACCCTCATGCACTGCTGGTGGGAATGCAGACTGGTGCAGCCACTGTGGAGAACAGTATGGAGTTTCCTCAAAAAACTAAAAATGGAACTCCCATTTGACCCAGTGATCCCACTTCTAGGAATATATCCCAAGAAACTAGAAACACCAATCAGAAAGAATGTATGCACCCCTATGTTCATAGCAGCACAATTCACCATAGCTAAGATTTGGAAACAGCCTAAGTGCCCATCAGCAGATGAATGGATTAGAAAACTATGGTACATTTACACAATGGAATACTTCGCTGTGGTAAAAAAGAAGGAATTCTTACCATTTGCAACAGCATGGATGGAACTGGAGAGCATTATGCTAAGTGAAAGAAGCCAGTCAGAGAAAGACAAATATCACATGATCTCACTCATTTATGGAATACTAGAGGCCCAGTGCATGAAATTCGTGCATGGGGTGGGGGGTCCCTCAGCCTGGCCTGCACCCTCTCCAATCCGGAATCCCTCTCGTAATCCGGAACCACGGGCTCCTAAACGCTCACCTGCCTGCCTGCCTGATGCCCCTAACTGATCCCCTGACAGCCTGATGGCCCTAACTGCTCTCCCCTGCCTGCCTGATCTCCCTAACTGCCTATCTGCTCTCCCCTCCTGGCCTGATCACCCTGCCTAACTGCCACCTTCTCCTTTCTTCCTTCTCCCGAGGCGCTGGCCTTCTCATCTTCTCCCTTCTGCCTTCTCATGCATGGCGCCAGCCTTCTCACCTTCTCCCTTCTGCCTTCTCCCATGGTGCCGCCCACTCTCGAGTCACCTCAGGCTGGTCCCGCCTTCTCCCAGTGCCTCTTCACTTTCGCCTCATCTCTGGAGCAATGCCCCATGGCGTGCATAGGAGCTAATAAAGAGCTAATGGTCCGGTCGTGACCTGTTACAGCATCCTGGCCTAATTTGCATATTACCCTCTCTCTCTCTCTCTCTCTCTCTCTCTCTCTCTCTCTCTCTCTCTCTCTCTCTCTCTATATATATATATATATATATATATATATATATATATGTATATATATATAACAACATAAACTGATGAACAAAAACAGATCCAGAGACAGAAGCATCAATCAGACCGTCAAACCTCAGAGGGAAGGTAGGGGAGGGTGGGGGTAATTGGGACAGATCAACCAAAGGACTTGTATACATGCACATAAGCCTAACCAATGGACACAGACACCTGAGGGGGGGGTGGGGGCATGAGTGGGGGGCGGTTATGGGGATAGTGGGGGGATAAGGACACATATGTAATACCTTAATCAATAAAGGAATTTTTAAAAAAGAACGCTCAAGCCCAGCTGGCATGCTCAGTGGTTGAGCATAGATCTATGAGCTAGGAGGCCACAGTTTGATTCCTGGATGGGACACATGCTCGGGTTTCCAGTTTGACCCCTCTGGGGGGCATGCAAGAGATGGCCGGTCGATGACTCTCTCTCATTATTGATGTTTCTATCTCTCTCTCCTTCTCCCTTCCTTTTTGAAATCAATGAAAAAAAATATTTTTTAAAAGAGAATGATCAAAGGACTTGGGAGAACCAGCAAGGAACTCAGTGAGAACTTCAACAAAGAGTTAGAAAACAAACAAACAAAAAAAGACTTAAAAAAAAAAAAAAAACATAGAAAAGAACCAGTCAGAATTGCAGAATACAATAAATAAAATAAAGAATACACTGAGGGAAACAACAACTGATTAGATAAAACAGAGAATACAATAAACAATTTCAAAGGCAAGTTAGAATAAAGCACCCAATTGGAACAGCAAAAGGAAAAAATAATTTTAAAGGGGGATAATTTAAGTCACCTCTAGGACGACATCAAGCATACCAGAAGGATGATGGAGAGAGCAAGGAATTGAAAACCTATTTGAAAAAAATAATGATGAAAAACTTCCCTAATCTGGCAAAGGAAATAGACATAAATAAAGGAACCACAGAGATTTCCAAACAAGATGAACCCAGAGGCCTATACCAAGACACTTCATAATTAAAATGCTAAAAGTTAAAAAACAAAGAATCCTAAGAGCAGCAAGATAAAAGCAGTAAGTTAGTTATATCCAAGGAAGCTCCCATAAGATTGATTTCTCAACAGAAACTTGGTAGGTCTGAAGGGATTGGCATGAAATATTCAAAGTGATGAAAAGAAAGTACCTAAAACCAAGATTACTTGGCCAAGCAAAGCTATCATTTAAAACTGAAGGAGACTGTTTCCAAATCTCAGAGACTGTAAATTGATAGCCCCACAATTTACAATAGCTAAGATTTGGAAACAGCCTAAGTGCCCATCAGCAGATGAGTGGATTAAAAAACTGGTACATCTACACAATGGAATACTATGATGCTGTAAAAAAGAAGGAACACTTACCATTTGCAACAGCATGTGTGGAAATGGAGAGCCTTATGCTAAGCAAAATAAGCCAGTTGGAGAAAGATAAATATCACATGAACTCACTCATTTGTGGAATATAATGAACAACTTAAACTGATGAACAAAAACAGATCCAGAAACATTGAACAGACCATCCAATATAAGAAGGAAGGTGAGGTGAGGGGGTAGGAGAGCAACCAAAGGACTTGTATGCATGCATATGAACATAATCAATGGACACAGACAGTAGGGAGATGAGGGCATGTGCTGGGGAGTGGGAATGGCTGGGGAGAGGTCATTGGGGGGAGGGAAGGAGACTTATGTAATTCTTTAAACAATAAAGAATTTAAATTTTTTTTAAAAAGGAAGCACAAATAAAGGCCAGTGTTGGTCTTCAACACCTATGGTGTAAAACATTTTTCTATGTCACATAGTATTTTAAAATTATTTTATTATTTATTTTTAAAAATTTGTCTTTATTATTGGAAGTATTACATATGACCTCACTTATATGTGGAATCTAAATGAAAACAAAACTCATAGGGTCAGAAAACAGATTGGTGGTTGCCAGAGACGGGGGATTCAGGAGTAGACAAAATGGGCAAAGGGGGTCAAAAGATACAAACTTCCAATTACAAAATAAATAAGCCATAGTGATATAAGGTACAGCATGGTGACTACAGTTCATAATACTGTATTGTATATTTGATAGTGGCTCAGAGAATACATCTTAAATGTTCTCATCACAAGCAAAACATGTAATTATGTATAGAGATGAATACTAGACTTATGTGGTGATTATTTTGCAGTGTAAATGAATATTGAATCATTATGTTGTACACCTGAACTAATAAAATGTTATATGCCCCCAAAATAAATAAATAAAACACTTAAAAAAAGAAATATATGAACATAAAAACAAAAGTGAATAAATAAAAAAAAGTTAAATTGAAGGAGAGATAAAGAGTTGCCCAGATAAGAAAAAGAAGTTCACCACTGCCAAACCAGTATTGCAAGAAATGTTCATGGGATTTCTTTAAGTATAAAAGAACAAATAAAAAATATAAATAAGAGCCCTGGCCAGTGTTGGTCTGTGGTTAGAGTGCCAGCCCATGCACTGAAAGGTCGTAGGTTCAATTTCCAGTCAAGAGCACGTACCTGGGTTGCAGATACAATCCCTGGCTCTGGTTGGGGTGTGTGCAGGAGGCAACCAATCAATGTGTCCCTCTCACATTGATGTTTCTCTCTCTCTCTCTCTCTCTCTTTCTCTCTCTCTCTTCCCTCCCCCCTCGCTTCCACTCTTTCTAAAAAGCAGTGGAAAAATATCCTTGGATAAGGATTACATATATATATTCATCAGTTTATTTTGTTCTTGAGATTTTTGTATGTGTCCTTGACCAGAAATTGAACCTGCGACCTTTTGGTGTATGGACTGACACTCTAACCACTGAGCAACACTGGCCTTGGCTCTTATTCATATTTTTGATTTGTTCTTTTTTTACTTAAAGAAGAGAGCAAGAGAATATGAAAGGAACAGAGAACTGCAAAAATCATCAGAAAAAATTAATAAAATCATAATAATTACATGCCTTTAATTACATCAAATGCAAATGGGCCAAAAAAGGCTAGGGTGACAGAATGGACAAGAAAAAAAATCTCTGCTTATGTTGTCTACAAGCGACCCACTTCAAATCAAGTCAAACACAGACAGAAATTAAAGGATTGGAAAAAAATATTTTATGCAAATGCTAACCATAAAAACTGGGATAGCAATACTGTTAACAGATAAAATAGACTTTTAGCAAAGTCTGTAACAAAAGACAAAGAAAAAAGCATTTTATGATTATAAAGGAAATATGCAACAAGAGAATATAACCCTTAAATACATTTGTACACCCAATGCAGGAGCACCTAAATAATGAAGCAAATGTTGATGGAAATACAAGAAAAATCAACAGTAAGACAATAATAGTAGAGAAATTTAATACCTATTGACATAAATGGATAGATCATCCAGACAGAAAATCAATAAGAAAAAAACAGCCTTAAGTAACAGATGGAATTAATTGATATTTTTAGAGCATTTCACCCCAAAGCAGCAGAATATATAGTCTTTTCAAGTGCACATAGAACATTTTTCCAGGATAGCCCATATGTTAGTCCACAAAACAAATATCAATAAATTTAAAGGTTGAAATCATAGAATTACAAGAAGAAAATTGAAAAATACACAAACACATGGGGCTAAATAACATGCTACTAAAAAATGAATGGGTTAATAATTAGATCAAGGAAGAAATCACAAGATACCTTGAGAGAAATGCAAAAGAAAACCTAAAATGGGGCACAGAAAAAGCAGTCCCAAGTGGGAAATTCATAGCATGACAAGCCTACCTCAAGAAACCAGAAAAAGCTCAAATAAACAATATAACCTTATACATAAGGAACTAGAAAAAGAACAACAAAAAAAGCAGAAACAGAGAAAGAAAAACAAAATTGGAGGTATTATACTACATGAGAGCAAAATATACTACAAGGCTATAGTAATCAAAACAGCATGGTATTGACACAACAGGCATACAGATCAATGGAAGAGAACATAGAACACAGAAATAAACCCACACCTTTATGGTCAATTGATATTTGACATAGGAGGCAAGAGCATACAATGGAGTAAGACAAGTCTCTTCAATAAATGATGTTGGGAAATTTGGACAGGTATATGCAAAAAAAAAAAAAAAAGATAAAGAAAGAAACTAGACTACTAACTTACACCATACACAAGAATAAGTCAAAAGTAGATAAAAGACATATTTAAATTGGGAAAACATAAAAACCCTAAAAGAAAACATAGACAGTAAAATCTCAGACATCTCTTGTTGCAACGTTTTTGCCAATATATCTCCTTGGGCAAGAGAAACAAAGAAAAAATAAATAAGTGGGATGACATCAAACTAAAAAGCTTTTGCACAGCAAAAGAAACCATCAACAAAATGAAAAGGAAACCCACTGAATGGGAGTATATATTTGCAGTGATACATCTCATAAGGGGTTAAGTTCCAAAATATATAAAGAACTTAGACAACTCAACACCAGGAAGACAAACAATCCAATTAAAAAATGAGCAAAGGACCTGAATAGACACTTCACCAAAGTGGACATACAGATGGTCAATAGACATATGAAAAAATGCTCAACATCACTAATCATCAGAGAAATGCAAATTAAAATCACAATGAAATAACACCTCACACCTGTCAGAATGGCTCTCAACAACAAATCAACAAACACAAGTCAGGGATGTGGAGAAAAGGGAGCCCTTGTGCACTGCTGGTGGGAATGCAGACTGGTGCTGCCACTGTGGAAAATACTATGGAGTTTCCTCAAATAATTAAAAATGGAACTGCCTTTTGATCCAGTGATCCCACTTCTGGGAATATATCCTAAGAATCCCAAAACACCAATCTGAAAGACTATATGCACCCCATAGCAGCATTATTACCAGTAGCTACAATTTGGAAACAGCCCAAGCGCCCATCAGTAAAAGAGTGGATTAAAAAGCTGTGGTACATGTACACAATGGAATACTACACAGCCGTAAAAAAAGAAAATCTTACCTTTTGCCTCATGATGGATGAACCTGGAGAGTATTGTGCTGAGTGAAATAACTCAAACAGAGAAAGACAAATACCACAGGATCTTACTTAGTATATGTAGAATCTAATGAACAAAATAAACTGATGAACAAAATAGAAGCAGAGGTATGAAGGTATGCAACAGACTAAGCTGTGAGAGGGGAGAGGGGTTGGGGACTGGATGAAAGAAGGTGAAGGGATGTAGATACATACCGTATTTTCCAGCGTATAAGACGACTTTTTAACCCAGGAAAATCTTCTCAAAAGTCGGGGGTCGTCTTATACGCCGGGTGTCATCTTATAGGGCGGGTATATCCCAAACTCTATATTTTAACTGGAAAAGTTGGGTTTCGCCTTATATGCCCAGTCGTCTCATACACCGGAAAATACGGTATATGATAAATTTAATTAAAAAAAAAAAGAAAAAAACGTGTTTATCAATATTGTTTATCTTTTTTAAAAAATAGCTTTTGGTTTCATTGCCATTTGTATTTTCTTTCAGATTCAAATTCATTTATTTCCACTGTGATCTTTATTATTTCCTTCCTTCTGCTCACGTCCAGCTTTCTCTCCTGTATCTTTTTAAATTGTATTTATTGGGATGACATTGATTCACAAAACCATTTCAAAGGTTTCAAGTGTACAACTTAACAAAACATCATCTGCATATAGCAGGCGTCCTCAAACTACGGCCCGCGGGCCACATGCGGGTGTTTTTGCCATTTTGTTTTTTTACTTCAAAATAAGATATGTGCAGTGTGCATAGGAGTTTGTTCATAGTTTTTTTTTAAACTATAGTCCGGCCCTCCAACAATCTGAGGGACAGTGAACTGGCCCCCTGTTTAAAAAGTTTGAAGACCCCTGGCATAGAGCATTGTGCTCCCACTACCCCAAGTGAAGTTCTTTCCATCCCATTTCCCTTGCCCCCTTTATCCACCTCCACCTACCTGCCACCCTCCTTTACCCCTGCCTATCACCACACTGTTGTCTGCGTCTATACTAGTAAACGTATGTATACGCCTGCTCTATGCAGATGATGTTTTCTTAAGTTGTACACTTGAAACCTTTGAAATGGTTTTGTGAATCAATGTCATCCCAATAAATACAATTTAAAAAGATACAGGAGAGAAAGCTGGACGTGAGCAGAAGGAAGGAAATAATAAAGATCACAGTGGAAATAAATGAATTTGAATCTGAAAGAAAATACAAATGGCAATGAAACCAAAAGCTATTTTTTAAAAAAGATAAACAATATTGATAAACACTTTTTTTTTCGTTTTTTTTAAAATTAAATTTATTGGGGTGACACTGGTTAATAGGATCATATAGGTTTCAGGTGTGGGTTTCTTTCTTTCTTTTTAAGTTAAGTTATTTATTTATTTATTTATTTATTTATTTATTTATTTATTTATTTATTTTTTATCCTCACTCAAGGATATTTTCCATTGATTTTTAGAGGAAGAGAGAGGGAAAGACAGAGAGAAATATTGATGTGAGAAAAACACATCGATTGGTTGCCTCCTGCACAAGCCCTGACCAGGGCCCAGACTGGGGAGAAGCTTGCAACCGAGGTACATGCCCCTGACTAAAAACAAACCTGGGACGGAACCTGGGACCCTTAGGTCCCCAGGCTGACACTCTATTTACTGAGCCAAACTGTCTAGGGCAGGTGTGGATTTCTGTTACAAAATCTGTATATTGCATTTGTGCCCACCACCCAAAGTCAAATCATCTTCCGTCACTATATATTAGGCCCTTTTTTGCCCCCCACTCCCACACCCCTTCTCTCTGGCAACCACCACATTGCTGTTTATGTCCACAAGTTTCAGTTTTATATCCCACATCTGAGTGAAATAATATGGTTCTTAGCTTTTTCTGACTGACTTGTTTCACTTAGCATAATGTTCTCAAGGTCCATCCATGTTGTTACAAATAGTAGGACTTCATCTTTTCTTATGGCTGAGTAATATTTAGTTGTGTACCACATCTTCTTAATCAAATCCTCTATCAAAGGACACTTTGGTTGTCCCCAAGTCTTGGCCACTGTAAATAATGCTAATGAACATAGGAATGCATATATCTTTGTGAATACATGTTTTCTAGTTTTTCGGGTATATACCCAGGAGAGGAATTGCTGGGTCATATGGTAGCTCTATTAATTTTTTGAGGAATTGCCAGACTGTTTTCCATAGTGGCTGTACCAGTCTACATTCCCACTAGCAGTGAATGAGGGTTCCCTTTCTTCACAACTTCTCCAACCCTTGTTATTACTTCTTTGTTGATAATGGCCATCCCAGCAGGTATGAGGTGATATCTCATTATAGTTTTGATTTGCATTTCTCTAATTGCTAGTGAGGTTGAACATCTTTTCATATATCTGTTAGCTTTTTGTATATCTTCTTGGCAGAGGTGTTGAGGTTTTCTGTCCATTTTTTAATTGCGTTATTTGTTTGGTGTTGAGTTTTATGAGTTCTTTATATATTTTGGACATTAAACCTTTGTTGGAGCTATTGTTTGCAAATATCATCTCCCACCCGTCAGCTGCCTCTTTGTTTTGTTGTTGGTTTCTTTTCTGAGGAACTTGTGAACCAAGGTCCATAAGTTTAGTACCTATATTTTATTCTTTGTAACATTGTTTCAGGTCTTAAATTTAGATCTTTGATCCATTCTGAATTAATTTTTGTACTTAAGGACAAATTTTAATCCAGTTTTACTCTTTTACATGTGGCTTTCCAATTTTCCCAGCACCATTTACTGAAAAGGCTTTTTTGCTCCATTGTGTGTTTCTGGCTTCATTGTAAAAAATTATCTGCCCACATACATGTGATTTTATATCTGGACTCTCAGTTCTGTTGCATTGATCTGTGTTTCTGTTTTTCTGCCAACGATCTTTCGATTATTGTAGCTCAGTAGTATAATCTGAAGTCAGGAATTGTGATTCCTCTGGCTTCGTTCTTTTTTTCTCAAGATTACTTTGGCTATTTGGATTTTTTTGGTGGTTCCATACACATCTGACAATTTTTTGTTCTATTTCTTTAAAAAATGACATTGGGATTTAGAGGGGGATTTCATTAAATCTGTATACTGCTTTGGGTAATATGGCCACTTTAACTGTTGATTCTTAATGTTGGTGCTGCCAGTGTTCAGGAAGCCCCAGTTCGGGATGCCATTAATGCTGGGGTTCTTGTTCCAGCATTAAGAAGGGTTCAGCAATCTGGAGAAAGGCTGTGCATAGAGTAAATAAGAGTCCAAAGATGAAAGATAATTTTGAAAGGCATTGGGGGTTAGAGGATCTTTAGCTAGAGGAGCTAAAGTTCCAAGTTCTTAGTTCCTTAGGACCCCTGCTTTTTATTAACACAATTTGTCCTAAGGCAAGGTGGAGATAATACACTTCAAAGGGTAGGGTTTACAGAAGCATTGTCAGATTGGGGAATAGCCTACAGCTGTTCAGGTGTTTGGCCAACAGGAAGCAATAACATGTAGATTAAGATGCCCTGAGCTGTCTGGCAGCAAACAATCATCCTATTCAGGTTTGGGGGAAGTGCCTTTTCAGCCATTCCAACAGGTGATTACATATGTGAGGCAGTCCTTGTTGAGCCCCCAAGTTTCATCAACTTTTTGATAAAACTCTTGTAATTATGACATGCTGGAATTGGCTTCCTGTAGATTCTTCCAATTGATAAACACAGGATATTTTTTCCATTTTGTTTTGTCTTTTTCAGTCTCTTTTACTAACGCTTTGTAGTTTTCAGTGTATAGGGCTTCCATGTCCTTTGTCAAGTTTATTCCTAGACATTTTATTCTTTTGGTTGCAATTGCAAAAAGAAATTTTTTTTTCAATTCTTTTTCTGAAGCTTCATTGTTAGTCTACAGAAAGGCAGTGGATTTTTGTACATTACTGTATTTCTTTATTGTTTCTAATAGTTGTTTTTAATTTTTTTGTGGGTTTTTTTTTTCCAGTGAAGTCTGTAGCGTTTCCTATGTACAGAATCATGTCGTCTGCAAAAAAAATTGACAGTTTTACTTCTTCCTTCCCAATTTAGATCCCTTTTATTTCTTTCTCTTGCCTTATTGCTCTGACTAGGACTTCCAGCACGATGTTGAATAAGAGTAGTGAGAATGGGCATCTATATCTTGTTCCTGATTTTAAAGGAAAATCTTTCAGTTTTTTGCCATTGAGTATAATATTGGCTGAGCGTTTATCATATATGGCCTTTATTATGTTTAGGTACTTTCCTTCTATTCCTATTTTATTGAGTGTTTTAATCATAAATGGATGTTGTATATTATCAACTGCTATTTCTGCATCAATTGATAAGATCATATTATTTTTATCCTTTCTTTTGTTGATTGGTATATTGCATTGATCAATTGCTTATTTTGAACCATCCTTGTGCCTCTGGAATTAACGCCACTTGATCATGATGTATTATTTTTAATGTATTGTCATATTTGATTTGCTAGTGTTTGCATCTGTATTCATCAGAGATATTGGTCTGTAGTTTTATTTTTTGTGTTATTTTTGCCAGGTTTTGGTATTTGGATTATATTGGTCTCATAAAATGTGTTAGGAAGTATTGCATCTTCTTCAATATTTTGGAAGAGTTTGAGAAGGATAGATTTGAAATCTTTGAATGTTTGGTAGAATTCACTGGTCAAGCCATCTGGTCCTGGACTTTAGTTTTTGGGAGGTTTTTGATAGTTGTTTCAATTTCCTCACTGCTAATCAGTCTATTTAGATGTTCCAGTTCTTCCTGATTGAATCTAGAAAGGTGATATATTTTACGAACTTATCCATTTCCTCTAGGTAATTGAATTTGGTGGCATATAATCCTTCTTAGTATTCTAGTATGATTCTTTGTATATCTGTGATGTCTGTAGTGACTTCTATTTCATTTCTGATTTTGTTTATGGATCTTTTTTCTTTTTTCCTTAGTGACTCTAACCAGGGGTTTATCAATTTTATTCTTTTCAAATAACCAGCTCTTTGTTGTATTAATTTTTTGTTCTCTATTTCATTCAATTCTGCTCTATTTTTTGTTAATTTCTTTCTTCTGATGAATTTGAGTTGCCTTTGTTCTTCTTTTTCTAATACTTTAAGATGTAATGTTAGGTTGTTTATTTGGGATTTCTCTTGTTTCTTGAAATAGGCCTGTAATGATATAAACTTCCCTCTTATTAATTATTACTTTCACTGCATCCCAGAGGTTTTGATATGTTGTATTGTCATTCTCATTTGTCTCTACATATCTTAGATCTCATCTTTTATTTCTTCTTTGACCCAGCCATTTTTCAGTAGTATATTGTTTAATCTCTACATATTTATGGGTTTCTTTACTCCTTTTTGATTTCTAATTTCAAGGCATTGTGGTCAGAGAATATGCTTGGTATGATTTCAATCTTCTTGAATTTGTTGACATTATTTGTGACCCAACATATCGTCTATTCTTGATAAGGTTCCATGTGCGCTGGAGAAGAATGTATAATCTGATGCCCTGGGATGAAAGGCACTATACATGTCAATTATGTCCATTTGGTCTAGTGTGTCATTTAGGCTGATATTTCTTTATTGATTTTCTGTTTGAATGATCTATCTAAAGCTTTCAATGGAGTATTAAGATCCCCAACTATGATTGTGTTTTGATCTGTTTCTCCCTTTCATTCTGTGAGTAGTTGTTTTATATGTTTCAGTGCTCACTGATGGAGTGCATATATATTAAGAAGTGCTATGCTTTCTTGATGTAGTGTTCCCTTTATCATTATAAAATGTCCACCTTTGTCTCTTGTTACTTTTGTTATTTTGAAATCTGTTTTGTCAGATATAAATATGGCTACACCTGCTTTTCTGTGGATGTTATTTGCTTGGAGAATCATTTTCCACCTTTCACTTTTAATCTACCTTTGTCTTTTCATTTTAGACATGTCTCTTGAAGACAGCATATGTTTCGATTTTTTTTAATCCAATCTGCTCCTCTGTGACTCTATTTGTGAAGTCAGTCCATTTACATTTAGGGTAATTATTTATGTCTGAGGATTTCTTTTATCCACTTTTTCTTTTGTTTTCTGGTAGCTGTGTGCCTCCATTGGTTCTTTTCCTTTGTGCTTCTATCTATTGTTTTTGTTTGGTGGTATTCCATACTTCTTTCCTCATTTTATTTTTTTTTAGCTATGAGTCTTAGTTTTGGGGGTTTTGTGTGTGGTTATCATTAGGTTTGTGAAAAATAAATTTGCATCTTTACTGTAGTTTTTTTTTTCTTTTGAGTACATCTGATCTCCATCCTCCTTTGCCATTTCATACCTTTACTCCATTGCCCCTTTATGTTCTTGTTGTCACAAATTATCCCTGTTTATGCTGTAAGTGTTTTGGTGATCTTATTTGTAATGTTGCAACTTGATGTTCTTTCTTTCAGGTACAATAACTCCCTTGAGTATTTCCTGCAATATAGTTTTTCTGGTGATAAAATCCCTCAGCTTCTGTATGTCTGAGAATGTCTTTATTTCTCCTTCATATTTAAAGGATAATTTTGCTGGCTATATTATTTGTGGCTGCTAATTTCTCTCTTTCAGACTTTTGAATATCTGGTTCCACTCTCTTCTGGTTTGTAGAGTTTCTGCTGAGAAGTTGGATGGTATTCTGCACATGATCTTAGCCAAAAGGCTGAGAAGTGATTGGATGGTATTCTGGTTGATTTTCCTTTGTAGGTCACTTCCTGCTTTTCCCTGATTGCTTTGAGAATTTTTCATTTGTCATTGTTTGACAGTTTTAATACAATGTGTCTTAGAGATAGCCTCTATGGATTGAGTAGGTGTTCTATTTGCTTCTTGGAGTTGAGGATCTAGTTCTTTACATGGGTTTGGGAATTGTCATCACTATTTATGCCCATTATTCTTATATTGCTTTTTCTGATGGAGTCACATAGTTCTCATAGAGATCTTTCTTTATTATGCTCAGGTCTCTCTCTTCTTCCCTCTGCATCATTGCTAGATTACTATCTTCAATGTCACTATTTTTTCCCTCCATCAGGTTGGCTGTTTCCTATGCTCAGTTGTTCACTCCTAATCTCCTTAATTGCATGCTTCCTTTCTAGGACTTCTGATTGGTTCTTTTTTTAAAGTTTCAATCTCTTTGGTAAAGTACTCATTTTGTTCATTAACTTGGTTTCTGAGTACATTGAATTTCCTGTCTGTATTTTCTTTTTTTTTTTTTAATTTAATAAATCTTTACTGTTCAGATTATTACAATAGTTTCTCCTTTTTCCTCCCATAGCTCCCCTCCACCTGGTTCCCACCCCACCCTCTGCCCTTACCTCCCCCCACCACTGTTCTCATCCATAGGTGTACAATTTTTGACCAGTCTCTTCCTGCACCCCCATACCCCTTCCCCGCTGAGAATTACCATTCCACTCCCTTTCTATGCCCCTGATTCTATTATATACACCAGTTTATTCTATTCCTCAGATTTTTAATTCACTTGATTTTTGGGTTCACTTGTTGATAGATATGTATTTGTTATTTCTAATTTTTATCTTTACTTTTTTCTTCTTGCTCTTCTTTTTTTTTTAAATATATTTTATTGATTTTTCACAGAGAGAAAGGGAGAGGGATAGAGAGCTAGAAACATCGATGAGAGAGATACATCGACCAGCTGCCTCCTGCACACCCCCCACCGGGGATGTGCCCGCAACCAATGTACATGCCCTTGACCGGAATCGAACCTGGGACCCTTCAGTCCGCAGACTGATGCTCTATCCACTGAGCCAAACCGGTATTGGCTCTTCTTGCTCTTCTTAAAGAATACCTTTCATCATTTCATATAATACTGGTTTGGTGGCGATGAACTCCTTTAGCTTTTTCTTATCTGTGAAGCTCTTTATCTGACCTTCCATTCTGAATGATAACTTTGCTGGTTAGAGTAATCTTGGTTGTAGGTTCTTGCTATTCATCACTTTGAGTATTTCTTGCCACTCCCATCTGGAATGCATTGTTTCTGTTGAGAAATCAGCTGACAATTGTATGGGTGCTCCCTTGTAGGTAACTAACTGTTTTTCTCTTGCTGCTTTTAATATTCTCTCTTTGTCTTTTGCTCTTGGCATTTTAATTATGATGTGTCTTGGTGTGGTCCTCTTTGGATTCCTTTTGTTTGGGGTTCTGTGAACTTCCTGGACTTGTAAGTCTATTTCTTTCACCAGGTGGGGGAAGTTTTGTCATTATTTCTTCAAATAGGTTTTCAGTATCTTGCTCTCTCTCTTCTTCTGGCACCCCTATAATTCTTTTTTTTTTTAAAATTTTCTTTATTGATTAAGGTATCACATATTTGTCCTCATCCCCCCATTCCCAGCCCACACCCCTCCCCACACATGCCCCCACCCCCCTGTTGTCCTTAACCGCTGGTTAGGCTCATATGCTTGCACACAAGTCCTTTGGTTGATCTCTCCCCTTTGCCCCCACTCTCCCCTCCGCTCCCTCTGAGGCCCAACAGTCTGATCCATGCCTCCTTGTTTCTGGGTCTGTTTTTGTTTATCAGTCTATGTTGTTCATTATTTCCCCTAGATGAGTGAGATCATGTGCTATTAGAAATACACTTATAAGAACCAAAAATGAGACAAGCAATAATGGTTGTGCTGACAGGCAAATGAATCAGTCTGTAGTGAGTTTCTTTCTGGGCCAACAGTTCTTTTGAGACCAATTTCAATGTCACACAGTTCCTTATGTGTACATGTCAGCCATGACATTTCAGTTCTGGATGGTGGACAAATGGTGGTAATGCTGGTCTGACCCTCTCTGGTTTGGTCCTGGGCAACCTGCAGTGATGCACAGCTGTTAACTGCTAGTATGGCAAGGCGACGTTAGCATCTTCCATCTCTGGACTGCTTCTCTTCTGTCTTGATGGCTGGAGTAGTCCTGTCGATTCCTCTCTGTTGCTGGAATCCACATGGTCTCGGAGTTGTTTTCTGAAAATATACAAACATATTCTCGACCAAAAGTTAATAAAGGAATATTTTCTATAAGTTTGACTTGGGATCCTATTTCACTTTTTGCCCAAATGATTTTCCTCTGGCTTGTTTTGACGCCTTGTGTGTTTTTCATGGGTGTCTTGCTTTTAGCCTTACAATTAATTTTCTAGATGTAATTACTTACAGGATATTTTTCCTTACATGATATTCTTCTACTACACCCCCATTTTGATTTAAATATTAGGATGCTTTTGAAAATTTTATAATGTAGTCTTGATGGCTTTTACATTTTAATTTTTAGAACTATAATATTACTGTTTTAGGTTCATTACATGGTACACATTTTTATCATGAGATGAACTACCAATAAAAATTTTAGTTAACACTTTAGGAACACCTTTTTGTCCAGTACAATTAATTTTTCTAGAATATTTGCTTGTTTCAACTAGCCAATTTAAATTTGCCTGAAAACTTGACTACTATTTTACTGTCAAATTTATTACTCTAACAACAATCTTATTTTACCCTGTAAATATTAGTGGAAAGGATTATTTGCCTTCTTGAGTAGGTCCTGAGCATTCCTGGTGGTAGGCTGGATTTAGATATCATAAACCCACTTCCCCACACCATGGGTACAAGACAACTCAAACAATTCTTGTTGGAGTGAGAAGGCATCTGCTGTCGACCAAGTCTCTGTCGGTCACCTGAGTCCTGATTTGGGCTGGGCATGGGAAGCACGAAGCAGCCATGGGGGCAGGAGACCTCCCTCAGAAGGGGCTAGGGTTCAGGCCCCTGCAATGTTGGGGGGGGGTGAGGGTCTGTGCCCCACCTCTGTTGATCCCCAAATTCTCTCCTGATGGCCCCTCTGCGACTGTGCCTGTCTTAGGTTGTTCCTCCCTTGAGGAATCTTACCCGTCTCTGGCTAACCAGCCATCCTCCTGGCACCCCTATAATTCTGATGTTGGTATGCTTGAAGTTGTCCCAGAGGCTTCTTACACTATCTTCAACTTTTTGGATTCTTTTTTCTTTTCCAGTTGAGTGTGTTTTGCTTCTTTGAATTTCAAATATTTGACTTGATTCTTGTGTTCCTCTAGTCTGCTGTTGGGTCTCTGTATAATATTTTTTTATTTCAGTCAGTGTATGTTTAATTTCTAGTTGGTCCTTTTTCATATCCTCACGGGTCTGGCTAAATTTATTGGCCCTTTCTAGGAAATCCTTGAAAAACCTTATAACCGTGGTTTTGAATTCTATATCCAGATGTTTGTTTTCCTCCATTTCTTTCGTTTGTGATCTGTTACTTTATCTCCGCATTTTCGCTGCTTCCCTGAGTTGGTAGGGTAGCTTTGTGTGCTAGGTTTCCTATATGGCCCAGTGGGTCAGCCTCCCCATTTACCTGAGGCGGACATGCTTGGTGCACCCCTTTGTGAGCTGTATGTACAGTCTTGTTGTAGTTAAGTTTTGATTGTTGTTGGTATCCCTGGGAGGAATTGACCTCCAGGCTAATTGGCTATGTGTATCAGCTGTGTCTACACCAGGATGCCTGTGCTGGAGACAGCCTTATAGGACCAGACTTGCAAAATTGCAAAAGCCTCTGTGCTCAGCTTGGATGGGGTGGAGTCTCAGGGCTGAGCAGACAGTCTTGGCTTCCCGTCAGCCCTGCCCTTGTGCGCGTGTCTCCAGACCTCTGCCTTCCGTGGCTCCCTTGAGTTTCTGACTGACAGTCCAGATTTCCCCAGGCTCGCCCAGAACTGGGGTTCAGTGCAGTCGGAACTGGGGTTCAGTGCAGTCAGGAGCTTCCGACTCCCTTCCACTAGGGAGAGCTAGCACAACCTCAGCAGTCTTCTCTGCGTGAACTCGCATGCGCTCGTGAGCCTCTAGACCCCTGCCTGCCATGGGTTCCCTGAGTCTCCATGTGCCTTTCTCTCTACCTGACAGTCCAGACTCCCCCCTGTATGAGCCTGGGTCCATGGAGTTTCGCCCGGAACTGGGGTTCAGTGCAGTCGGGGGCTTCCTTCCCTCTCCCACCAGAGAAAGCCAGCCAGGCACTCAGCCGCCCTTCCTCTCTGCATGCGTGTCTCCATACCTCAGTCCTTTGCAGCTCCTCTGATTCTCCTTGTGCTTTCCTCTTTCCTTCTAGTTGTAGAATTTCCACTCGGCCAGCTTTCCTGTGGTTCTGGGTGATGTCCGTTCTGTCTTTTAGTTGCAGTTTTGAAATTGTTGTGTGAGGCAGCAGTTTAGGTATTTACCTATGCTGCCATCTTGGTTTCTCCCCTGTCTGTATTGTCTTGCATCTCATTGAGTATTTTCAGAATTGTAATCTTGAATTCTCTGTCATTTATATCACACTAGAGCCCGGTGCATGAAATTCATGCATGGAGGGGGGGATTCCCTCAGCCCAGCCTGCACCCTCTCCAATTGAGGACCAATTGGGGGATGTCCAACTGTTGGTTTAGGCCCGATCTCACAGACATCCGTCTCGCAATCTGGGACTGCTGGCTCCTAACTGCTCACCTGCCTGCCTGCCTGATCGCACCTAACTTCCTTCCCCTCCCTGCCTGGTTGCCCCCAATGGCTCTCCCCTGCTGGCCTGATCTCACCCCCAACTGCCCTCCCCTGCAGGCCTGATCTCACCCCCAACTGCCCTCCTCTGCTGGCCAATTTGGTTCTGATTGTTCGGTTTCTATGCCAGTCAGCATCAGAAGCTCCACCTCCTAGGCAGCCATTGGCTCCCCACAGCACCCACATTTGGTTCTGATTGGTCGGTGTCTATGCCAGTCAATGTCAGAAGCTCCACCTCCTAGGCAGCCATTGGTTCTTCACAGCACCCACATTTGGTTCTGATTGGTTGGTTCCTATGCAAATCAATGTCAAAAGCTCTGCCTCTAGGCAGCCATTGGTTCTTCACAGCACCCACATTTGGTTCTGATTGGTCGGTTCCTACGCTAGTCAGCATTTCTGGGTCTATCAACGGGGGCCTGATTAGAAAGGTGGGGCTGATCAGCATCCTGGGAGAGGCCTGGAGAGAAATGGAGGCATGGCTGCTGGCCAGACTGGGAGAGAAAGAGAAAGGCAAGTGCTGATCAAAAGCTGCCTCAGAGGCAACGGATCAGTCCCTGCTTCTCTCCTCAGGCCTCTCTCTGGCCCTGATTCACAGCCCCCTCAGCAGACAGTGCTGGGGCACTGCGCCTGCAGTGGAAGCTGTCAGTGCTGAGCTGACTGCAGGACTGACTTCTGGTTGGTCGAGCCTCGGTCGTTACTGATCACTAAGACCCAGGGTTTTTATATATTAGGGTTGTTTTCTTGAGATTTTTTTCTGAGCTTCCTCAGTACTGTGATTATACATAGGAGACAAGTTTTGGGAGTCCAAGGGGTAGCAGGGCTCTGTGGTTCTATTTCTTTGTCTGAAACACAGACAGCCATGTGGCAGAACGCCTGTGCTCTGTGCTTACACAGTTGTCTCTGCTGGCTCAATCACTGATATACCGCTTACCCTGATAGACTGCCCACTGAGACTCTGTTCTTCCTGCCCAGTGGAAGTGCCTGGTAGCCTCAGCTTCATCCCCTCTCCAGGCTGACCTAGCCGCCAGCTCCTGACTGCAGGGCTGCATTCATGGCTGTCCGAGTTGTCCTCCTTTGTCACCTCCCCATTTGTTCCCATTTGCCCACCTTTAGATGCTTTCATGCATGGGTCTCTCAGATGTGCCTCTATTCAGCAGGAAATCCTTTGTTGAGTTGAAATTGATTAACTTATTAAAGCTTCAGGAGGAGAGCCCAAGAGATCTTTTATGCTACCATTCCTCTTAGATTGGTAAACCTTTAATCATGACTCATCAAGAAAAAAAAAGAGAGGACCCAAACAAATGAAATCAGAAATGAAAAAGAAGTGACAAGTAACACCAGAAAAATACCAAGGATTGTAAGAAAACAAACCATTACATGCCAACAATTGATCAATTTTGAGGAAATGGTGACATTCCTAGAAACATACTATGTTCCAAGACTGCATCAAGAAGAAACAGAGTATCTAAACAGACTGATTACTACAATGAAATTGAATCAGTAATCAAAAAATTCCCATCAGACAAATGTTTTGGACCAGACAGCTTCACAGGTGAATTTTACCAAACAGTCAAAGGATAATAAACATCTATCCTTCTCAAACTATTTCTAAAAATTGAAGAAAAGGCTCTCAAGCTCATTTTATGAGGTCTGCATTACCCTGATCGCAAAATCAGACAAAGAAGAAAAGGATCTGCCAGTATCTCTAATGAACATAGATGCAAAAATCCTCAACAAAATACTAGCAAACCAAATTCAGTAATACATTAAAAAGACCATACACCATGATCAAGTGGTATTTATTCTCTGGATGCAAGATTGGTACATGATACACCACAGAAACAAAATAAAGGATAAAAATCACATGATCATATTGATAGATGCATAAAAAGTGTTTGACAAAATCCAGCATCCATTTATGATAAAAACTCTCAGCAAAATGGGTACAGAGGGAACACAACTCAACATAATAACGGCCAATATGACAAACTCACTGCCAACATCATACCCAAGAATGAAAGCTAAAAGTGTTCTTTTTAAAATCAGGAACAAGACATGGGTGTCTGCTTTCACCACTTCTATTTAACATAGTATTGGAAGTCCTGCCCACAGCAATAAGACAAGAAAAAGAATAAAAGGCATACAAATTGAAAGGAGGAAGTAAAACTGTCATTGCAGATGATGGGATACTATATATACAGAACCTTAAAAAATTCCCTCCAAATTATTAGAACTAATAAATGAATGCAGTAAAGTAGCAGGATATAAAACTAATATTTTAAACCAGTTGCATTTTATACACAAAAAACAAACTATCAGAAAAGAAATTAAACAATCCCATTTACAATTGCATAAAAAAAATAGATAGGAATACATTTACCCAAGGAGGTACAAGACCTGTATTTGGAAAACTATAAGTCATTGAAGAACAACATTGAAGAAGATCATGAATAGGAAGAATTAACATTGTTAAAAATTTCCATACTACCCAAAGCAACCTACAAATTTAATGCAATCTCTATCAAAATACCAATGATAATTTTCTCAGAACTAAAATATATAATCCTAAAATTTATATGAAATGGCAAAAGACCTCAGTAGCCAAAGCAACCTTCTTCTTGGAAAGAAGAACAAAGTTGGAGGTATCATGATACCTGATATAAGACTACACTACAAGGCTATAATGATGAAAACATCATGATAAAACAGACACATACATTAATAAAACAGAATAGATAGTCCAGAAATACTCCCACACCTAGAAACGGTGGGCGGGGATGACATTCTCTGAGTATGCCTTTTTCTAAAGTTCTCATTCTTGGAAACATGTTAATATTGTATACACTAAAAATAAATCAATAAGCCTAGGGGGATAACCTAAAGTAAAATGAAAGCCAAAAACAAAAACAAACAAAAACACCTGAAAGATATTTCAAGTGAATAATGCAACCACACAGAAAGCAGGGGTGGGGGGTGTGGAGGTTGGATTAATTCACATAATTTTTTACTGTCTGCCCTCAGGCTAAGCAAATTTTGATCTCTAGATAGTAGACATCTTTTTCACACAGACATGGGTTAACAATCATAAAATTAATTTATATTCTAAGATTGATTGAATGTGTAAGTACATATGGATGATGGAAACAAGGTATCTCACTCTCAGAGAAGAAGGGTGTTACAAGTACAGAAAAAGGGAAAGATTAAATGAATCCTGTGGAATAGGTATAAACGTATGGTTTTACAATAGATAGATGGATGGCTACATAGATAAATGTAGAAATTGATAGATATGTATGATAGGACTTAGAGCAATGCTAATCCAGTAGCAATTAGCATATGTATCACAGAGATTTTTTTAAAAACATGTTTTATTGATATTTTAGAGAGAGAGGGAAAGAGAGGGAGAGAGAGAGTAAAATATCAATGAGAGAGAAACATTGATGGGCTGCTTCCTACCAGGCTGGCGGGGGTGGGGTGGGGGGGGCAGTTTGGGGTGACCATGCCAGCAAGGGGGGGGCAGTTAGGGGCGATCAGGCAGGCAAGCAGGTGAGCAGTTAGGAGCCAGTGGTCCCAGATTGTGAGAGGGATGTCCGACTGCCAGTTTAGGCCCTAAACTGGCAATCGGACATCCCCTGAAGGGTCCCAAACTGGAGAGGGTGCAGGCTGGGCTGAAGGGGACACCCCCCACCCCCTGCATGAATTTTGTGTACCAGGCCTCTAGTTAATTACAAAAGGAATTATAGTACAATGAAAATTATCTGGTGGACACTACCTTAACCAAGTGACCAATATACATCACATGGGACCAATATATACCACAGAACTCCTAATATGATGTAGCAAGAAGCAAGGCTGGGACTAGGATGAAGCAAGCTAGGCACCTAGGGTTCACCTTCATGTACTTGCAGGAAGCTGAGAATGAATCTCTCCTTACATTTTGTGCATGAGCTATCTCCTTTAACTCACCCTGGTTGCATGCGAAATCTTTATCAGATCTGGTGAGAGAAGTCTTGGGGGTAAACTCCCAGTTTATTAATACGTTCGGCAGAATTTTATATTTCTTTTCAGATCACTTTGTCTTAATTGAGATTCATAAAACGTAACTAGGGTTAAGGGAAATGCAGGCACTGCCTCAAGGATCTTGAGAGGGAGAGCCTTAAAATTAAGGGCCGGGTTAAGGCTAAAAGCGGTTGGCCTTTGGAGAAGCCGGCTGTGGGTGCCCGGACCCGCGTCGGAGAAGCCGGCTGTGGGCGCCCGGACCCGCGTCGGAGAAGCCGGCTGTGGGCGCCCGGACCCGCGTCGGAGAAGCCGGCTGTGGGCGCCCGGACCCGCGTCGGAGAAGCCGGCTGTGGGCGCCCGGACCCGCGTCGGAGAAGCCGGCTGTGGGCGCCCGGACCCGCGTCGGAGAAGCCGGCTGTGGGTGCCCGGCCCCCGGCTCCACCTCGCTCTGCTCACCTGCACGCGCCCCGCGTTCCACAGAGCCGCCTCCGGAGCGCGCACCCGAGAGGCTCACCGCGCCGCCTGACGTCACGGCGTCGGGGCGGGGCCAGCGGCGGGGCCGGCCGCCTCCGGGAGCGCGGAGGGGCGGGCCGGGCCGGGCGGCGGCCTCTCCGGGCGCGCTGGGCTCCGAGGCGCTGGTGTTTGTGAGGCGCCCTGGGCCGGCGGCTGAGGCGGAGGCTGGCGGTCGGGATGCCCGGGCTGCCCACCGCCCCCGAGCAGGGGCGCCCGCACACAGGCTTCGTGCTGGGGCTGGACGTGGGCAGCTCGGTGATCCGCTGCCACGTCTACGACCGCGCAGGGCGGGTCCGCGGCTCCAGCGCCCAGAAGGTGACGGGGCGTGGGCGTCGGGCCGCGGTCGGGGTAGCGAAGGCGAGCGGGCGGTGGTCTTCCCTGCCGTCGGGCGGCCACCTGCAGCCCGGCCCTCGGTCCCGCGGCGCGCGGGGCGGCTGTGCAGTCCCTCCGGGCAGGCTGCAGCCCGCGCGCCCTTCCCGCCCCTCCGAGGCCAGGGCGGCAGCGTTGGCGCCGGGCGGGCGGGTCCGGGCTCCTGGGCGTCCGCCGCCCCGGCCTCACCTGGGCGGGACTGCGGGGGCCGGCGGGGCCTCACCTGGGCGGGACTGCAGGGGCCTCACCTGGGCGGGACTGCGGGGGCCTCACCTGGGCGGGACTGTGGGGGCCTCACCTGGGCGGGACTGCAGGGGCCTCACCTGGGCGGGACTGCGGGGGCCTCACCTGGGCGGGACTGCGGGGGCCTCACCTGGGCGGGACTGCAGGGGCCTCACCTGGGCGGGACTGCGGGGGGCCTCACCTGGGCGGGACTGTGGGGGCCGGCGGGGGCCTCACCTGGGCGGGACTGTGGGGGCCTCACCTGGGCGGGACTGCGGGGGCCTCACCTGGGCGGGACTGTGGGGGCCGGCGGGGGCCTCCTGGGCGGGACTGGCAGGGCCGCCGCGGTCCCCGTAGAAGGGAGCGTTGTCACTGGGTTTTTCCTGACTTCCTTGATAATACTCCAGCCTCATCTTCGTTTATATTTTAAATTTTCAAATCTTGATAGAATTTAACTTTATTGTTTGTTCTAACGTCTTCATTAACTACTTCTCAGAGTGCTGGTTCCTCACATGACCATCTGATTTCCATGGATATGGGAGGTATTGGACAACTTTTGAAGGTTGTTTTGTCATTACTTTTCTCCTTTCTTGTTTTGAGAATTCATAAAAATAATCTTTTCCGGTTTGAGAAACCTACCAAGTCCTTAGTTGTCAGTAAATCCTTAGTAAAGCAGCCAACAGACCCGTACTCCTTCGTTCTCATTTTAACGAAGTGCAGATTTCTGCACTGTTACCAGCTTATGGAAAATAACGGTGATTGGATTTGGTGTCCTTATTTACTCGTCTTTCCAACACCAACACCTTTTTTTGTTAGCAGAGGTGGGACAGGAACCATCAGTCACCTGAACCGCCCTGTCAGCATTGGACTCCCCATTTGCTCGGTTCCCACCCTTCTTCCTGCCCTGCTGGACCTGTCTTTCATCCGCAGCTGTTGCCCAGGAGCAGGTCTAGCCAAACGACTACTTTGGGCACTTGTTTTGAAGAAACAGCGATTTCCATTCTGGTTTGGGGACCAGGACAGTGAGTTGGGGCGACAGCAACTCTTTGGTCCCTTCTCTGGCTACGGGTGCAGGAACACTGGGCACCCACCCACCTACCCCAGGCCTACGCCAACCAGAAAGGATAGATGGGAGGCTGGCACTGCCCTTCAGTAACTGTGCGCTCCATATCTTTGTATAAGCCTTTAGCAGCGCAGTGATACTTCCAACACAGTCTCCCTTGAAATTCTAGACACAGAGTGCTTTTGTTTTAAGCGATTATTTTTTAAAAAAGAAATTGAAGTATTTGGAACCAAAGGGAGACAGAAATTGCTAGGAGATACAAAGTTTCACAGTTGCTATATTATTTGGGGCAAATCATTAGTTTTTTAGAAATAAAGGAAGGATCTTAAAGGATGAATCAAGATTGCTGTGGATAGCAGGAGACTAGAATGGTTTGCTCAGACTCTAAACTGGGGGGAAGGTATCTGGAAAGATACGTGAGTAAATAAAAATACAAAAAGCCCCTACCTGAAAGGAGAAGCCCCATCTTAGGTTTATAGCAGCGCCTCTCCAACTGTAGTAGTGTTTTACAGCAGTGCCTCTTAAAGTGTGGTTCCTATGCTGCTGGGGTTGAGATAAAGAAACTAAGATTTAGAAAAGTGTGGAGCAATTTTGCAGACTAATTTTATGATTATTGACCTTAATAAAACATTTGGGATTTTATTTTATATGTATTTTTTTTCTAGAAAGTTGTTTTGTGTCTTTAAAAACTTAAAAAAAATTAATTACAGTTGACATTCAATATTACATTAGTTTCAGGTATACAACTAGTGGTTAGACATTTATATAACTTACGAAGTGATTACCTTGTAAGTCTAGTACTCACCTGACACCATAGATAGTTATTAGAGTATTATTGACTATATTCCCAATGCTGTACTTTATATCCCCATGACTATTTTGTAACTGCCAGTTTGTACTTCTTAATCCCTTCACCTCTTTCATCCAGTCCCAAATCCCCTCTCACCTGGCAACTATCAGTTCTTCTTTGTATCAATGAGTTTGTTTCTATTAGTTCATTTATTTTGTTTTTTAGATTCCACATGTAAGTAAAATCATATGGTATTTGTCTTTCTCTTCTGTCTGACTTATTTCACTTGGCATAAAACCCTCCATGCTGTCACAAATGGTAAGAGTTCGTTCTTTTTTATGGCTGAGTAATATTCCATTGTATATATATGCACCACAGCTTTTTTATCTATTCGTCTATTGATGGGCACTTGGGTTGCTTCCATATCTTGGTTGTTGTAAACAATGCTGCAATGAACATAGGAATTAATATATATTTTCAATTTAATGTTTTGGATTTTTTTGTATAAACACTCAGAAGTGGGATTGTTGGGTCTTATGGTAGTTCTATTTTTAATTTTTTGGCTATTACTCCATACTGTTTTCCATCGTGCTTGCACAAACTTGCAGTCTCCACATCCTTGCCAACACTGGTTGTTGATTTCTTGATGATACCCATTCTCACAGGTGTGAGATGATATCTCATTGTGGTTTTAATTTGCATTTCTCTGATGACTAGTGGCATTAAGCATTTTCTTAAATTTCTCTTAAATATGTCTCTTTGGAGAAGTGTCTATTCAGGTTCTCTGCCAATTTTTTAGTGGGATTGTTTTTCTTTTTGGTATTAAGTTGTATGAGTTCCTTATGTATTTTGGATGTTAACTCCTATTATTGGCAAATATCTTCTCTCATTTAGTAGGTTCTTGTTTTGTTGATAATTTCCTTCCCTGTGTAAAGACTCTTTAGTTTGATGTAGTTCCATTTATTTAATTTTTATTTTGTTTCCCTTTCCCGAGGAAACATATTTAAAAAATATTACTGAGAAAAATGTCGGAGAGTTTATTGCAGGCGTCCTCAAACTACGGCCCGCGGGCCACATGCGGGTGTTTTTGCCGTTTTGTTTTTTTACTTCAAAATAAGATATGTGCAGTGTACATAGGAATTTGTTCATAGTTTTTTTAAAATTGTAGTCCGGTCCTCCAACTGTCTGAGGGACAGTGAACTGGCCCCCTGTTTAAAAAGTTTGAGGACCCCTGGTTTATTGCTTATAGTTTCTTCTAGGAGTTTATGGTTTCAGTTCTTACATTTAAGTCTTCAGTCCATTTTGAGTTATTCTTGTATATGCTGTAAGAAAGTGGTGTAGTTTCAGTATTTTGCATGCATTTGTACAGTGTTCTTAACACCATTTATCGAAGAGACTGTCTTTATTCCGTTGTATATTCTTGTCTTGTTTGTCATACATTAATTTACTATATACGCCTGAGTTTATATCTGGGCTATCTATTTTGTTCCATTTTCCTATGTGTCTGTTTTTATGCCAGTACCATGCTGTTTTGATAACTGTAGCTTTGTAATATAGTTTGATATCAGGTAGCATGGTATCTCCAATTTTGTTCTTTCTCAAGATTGTTTTGGCTATTTAGGGTCTTTTACAGTTCCATATAAACTTTAGGATTTTTTTTAGATCTATGAAAACTGCCATTGCTATTTTGATAGGCATTGCGTTGAATCTATAGATTACTTTGGGTTGTGTGGACATTTTAATTATATTCTTCTTATCCAAGAACATGGTATATGCTTCCACTTATTTGTCTCTTTCTCAATTTCTTTCTTCAGTATCTTACTATTTTCCAAGTACAGGTCTTTTACCTCCAGGGTTAGATATATTTTTATGTATTTTATTTTTGGATGTGATGGTAAATGGGTTTTCTTAGTGTTTCTCTTTTTGATAGCTCATTATCTATGTATATAAAACCCTAATATGCAAATAGACCAAATGGTGGAACAACTGAACAACCAAACAACCGAACAACCTTTTGCTATGACGTGCGCTGACCACCAGGGGGCATGCATGGAACATGGCGGGAGTCGGCAGTAGGTGGCAGCGTGGAACATGGTGGGCATCGGTTGCAGTGGGATGGTGGAGCAGGTGAGCAGGGGCGCCAGACCAAGGTGGGGCGCTGGTCGCTGTCATGGGGGCGAGCCTCTGGTGGTTACTGAAAATTTGTTGCTCCCATGTGCCACGGTCTGGCTGGGCGCTCACACCTGCTGCCGGTGCCCGCACCTGCTGCTCACCCTGGCGCTGCCGCTCGCACCCACTGCTGGCACCAGCCCGGATTGCTCAGCACTGTCAGTGGGTGCAAGCAGTGGCTGCCGGCCCCGATCACCCCTCAGGGCTTCTCCACCTCCCGCTGCTCCTGAGGGTTAGTTGGGGCCGGCAGTTGCCTCTCGCACCTGCAGCCAGTGCTGGAGCCACCGCTTGCACCCGCTACTGGTGCCGGCCCTAATCACTCCGCGTTGTCAGCAGGTGCGAGCAGGGCTGGCCGCCATCAGCGCGTGGGAGCAGTGGTGGTGGGAGTGGGGCTGCCAGCAGACAGGGCTGTGGCAGGAGGGGCCGGGTGGGGGTGTGGAGGATGGGCCGAGACCTGGCCCTGTGCTCACCATAGCCTCACGGCCCACAGTTCCTTTCAAGGTGCACGAATTCGTGCACTGGGCCACTAGTTGGTGTATAAAAATGCAATCAATTTCTGAATATTTATTTTGTATCCTGCTACTTTACTGAATTCATTAACTAGTTCTAATAATTTTTTTAGGTTTCTGTATAGTATCATGTTATCTGCAAATAATGACAGTTTTACTTCTTCCTTTCCAATTTGGATGCTTTTTATTTCTTTTTCTTGTCTGATTACTATGGCTAGGGCTTCTAATACTATGTTGAATAGAAGTAACATCTTTGTCTTGTTTCTGATCTTAAGAAGAATGATTTTAGCTTTTCACTACGGGGTATGTGGTTAGGGTTTGCCATATATGGCCTTTATTATGTTGAGGTATGTTTCTCCTGTCCCCACTTTTTTGAGAATTTTTATTACACATGGATGATGGCTTTGTCAAATGCTTTTCTGCATCTATTGATATGATGAATGATTTTTACCCTCCATTTTGTTTATGTGGTGTATCATGTTAAGTGACTCATAGATAATGAACCAGCCTTGCATCCCAGGAACAAATCCCACTTGATCATTTAAAAGTATTGCTGAATCTGGCTTGCTAATATTTTGTTGAGGATTTTTGAATCTGTATTCATCAGTGATATTGACCTATAATTTTCTTTTTTGTGTGTAGTTTTCATTTAGTTTTGCAATCAGGGTAATGCTGGCCTCATAAAATGATCTTGGGAGCCTTCCTGTCTCTTCAGTTTTTTGGAACAGTTTGTGTAAAATTCACATGTGAAGCCATCCAGTCCAGAATTTTTATTTTTTGGGAGTTTTTAATTGTTAATTCATTTTCATTAGTAGTTATCATTAGTAGGCACGTTCAGATTTTCTGGTTCTTCTTTCTTTTTTGTTAATCTTTACCAAAGGTATATTTTCCATTGATTTTTTTTTAGAGAGAGTGTAAGGGAGGGGGAGAGACAGAGAGAGAAAAACATCGATGTGAGAGAGACATAAGGATTGGTTGCTCCCCGCACATGCCCACGCCAGGGCCTGGGATTGAACCTGCTACTGAGGTGTGTGCACTTGACTGGAATTGGACCCTGGGCCCTTCAGTCCAAGGGCCAGTGCTCTGTTCACTGAGCACAGCTGGCTAAGGCTGCTGTTTCTTCTTGGCTCAGTCTTAGAAAATTAGATGTTTCTAGGAATTTATCCAAAATTTTCAGATTGTCCAGTATGTTGGCATATAATTATAGCATTTTCTTATAATTCTTTGTATTTCTGTGATGTCAGTTGTTACTTTGACTCTTTTGTTTCTGATTTTATTTGGGTCCTCTCTCTTTGTTTCTTGAGGAGTCAAGCTAAAGCTGCATCAAGTTTGTTTATCTTGTCAAAGAACTAGCTCTTGGTTTCATTGATCTTTTGTACTGTGTGTTTTTTTTTTTAGTTTCTGTGTCATTTATTTCCACTCTGATCTTTATTATTTTATTGCTTGTGTGTATTCTGTGCTTTTTTTGTTCTTTTTAGGTGTGGGGTTAAATTGTTTATTAGATATCCTATATAATAAAAGCATAATAACCAAATCGACCGAATGGTGGAACAACAGGTCGGTGGGGGTGGGGCTGGCGAGCAGGTGGGGCCAGGCCAGCCAAGGCATGTGCCAGCAGGCAGAGGGAGGAGATGGAGGAAGGGGAGGTGGCAGCAACCAGTGGCGGTGGTGGGGTGATTGGGAGGGGACAGGGCCGGCCACTCACCAGCTGGTGCTGTCCCCTGATCGGCACACCCGGTAGCCTCCCGCAGAGGGAGGGAGGCTGGTGGCAATGGCAGGGAGATGGGGGGTGGGGCCAGCTGCTCCCCGGCCAATGCTGTCCCCTAATTGGCCTGCCCTATCACCTCCCACAAAGGGAGGCCACCGGCGGGGCAGTGGGGGGCGTGGGTGGCTACTCACTGCTGGCACTGTCTCCTGATCAGCACACTGGTCCCCATGGAGAGCAGGCCTAAGCCGTCAGTCGGACATCCCCTGAGGACTCCCGGACTGCGAGAGGGTGCAGGCCAGGCTGAGGGACCCCCACACCCCCAAGTGCACGAATTTTCATGCACCAGGCCTCTAGTTTTAATAATATTTTGCTTCTTGAGGTAGGTCTGTCATGCTATGAACTTCCTTTCTTCTCAGGACTGCTTTCACTGTGTCACATAGATTTTGGGTTGTTGTATATTCATTTTCATTTGTTTCCAGGTAATTCTTTTTCGTCCTTGATTTCATTGGTAACCCATTCATTGTTTAATAACATGCTATTTAGCCTCCATGTGTTTGAATGTTTTTGAGTGTTTTTATTACAGTTGATTTCTAGTTTCATGCATTGTCATTCAAGAAGATGCTTGATATATTTCAATCTTCCTGAATTTGTTAAGACTTATTTTGTGTACTAATATGTGGTCTATCTTTGAGAATGTTCCATGTGCATTTGAGATGAATGTATACTAGGTGTACTGGTTAATAATGGCGGATTTTGTAATCAAAGAAAACATGATAATTTCAAGAGAAACATCAAAAGTGCTTTATTCAAAGTAATGTTCATCACTAGCTATACATTTACACATCTTTCAGGTAATTTGTGGATACCGTCCCAATAGAACTTTTCTTATTTTGAGGCAAACCATTCAGAGACACAATTTTTCACTTCTTTGTATGTTTTGAAGTGCTGCTCAGAAAGTGCGTGTGCCATCCATTGGAACAAGTGGTAATCTGAAGGAGCAAGGTCTGGTGAATACGGCAGGTGGGTTAATACTCCCCAGGCAAGATCTTTTAATGTGTCTTTAACTGATTTTGAAGTGTGTGATGGTGCATTATCATGAAGCAAAATTACTTTGCCATGTCTTCTGGAACATTCTGGTCATGTTACAATCAAAGCATGGTTCAAATTACTTGTTGTCGGTAATGATCAGTATTAATGGTTTCACCTGGTTTTAGAAGCTCATAATATACCATACCTTCCTGATCCCACCAAATGCAGAGCATTGTCTTCTTTCCGAAGCGATTTGGCCTTGCAGTTGATGTTGATGGTTGACCTGGATCAACCCATGATTTTGTGCATTTGGGATTCTCAAAATAAATCCACTTTTCATCTCCAGTCACAATTCAATGCAAAAAAAGACTTTCTTTCGTGCCGTTGAAACAGTATTTTACTGATGACTTTTTGGTTTTTCATTGGCTTTCGTTCAGTTGATGTGGCACCCATTTTCCTTCCTTTAAACCTTTCCCATTGCTTGTAAATTATCCGAAATTGTTTGCTGAGCAACGTTTAATCTTTCTGCAAGTTGTTTTTGAGTTTGACATGCATCTTCACCCAATAATGCTTGTAATTGTGGGTCTTCAAATGTTTTCGGTTGACCTGGACATTCCTTGTCTTTCATATCGAAATCATCACTTTTAAAGCATTTAAACCAGCATTCACAAGTATCTTGAGATGGAGCATGTTCACCATAAGCTTCCCGAAGTATATGATAACTTTCAGCAGCACTTTTCTTCAAAATAAAATAATGAATTAAAACTTCCTACAAATGCTCTTTTTTTGGCATGAAATTTGACATTTTTTAAGCGAAAAAATATGATGTTAACACCTTCAGCAAATATGCCATATGAGGTTTGGAAGCTTGTTGTTAATACAACAAAATAGCATACATATCAAATCACACATATATTAACATATGTGTAACTCCATCTATTGAAAACAATCCACATTATTAACCGGTACACCTAGTATGATGCTGCTTTGGGGTGAAATGTTATGTAAATATCAGTTAAATCCATCTGATCTAATGTGTCATTTAAGGTCATTGTTTTTTTGTGTTTTTTTTTTTTTTTTTGTCTGGAATATCTATCCAGTGATGTCAGTGGGATGTTAAAGTTCTTTACTATGATAGTATTGCTGTCTACCTCTCCCTTGAAGTCCACCAAGAGTTTTAAAAAAACATATTTAGGTACTCCTATATTGGGTGCATATATGTTTACCAGGGTTATGTTGTCTTTTTGAATAGGTCCCTTTAATAATATGCAGAATCCTTCTTTGTCTCTTGCTGTGGCCTTTGTTTTGAAGTCTATTGTGTCCGATAGGGGTATTGCTACCCCAGGTTTTTTGTTTGTTTGTTTGTTTGTTTGTTTTCCCATTTGCATGGAATATTTTTTTCCATCCCTTCAGTTTGAGCTTGTGTCATTTTTTTTTTTTTTCCTGAGGTGGATCTCTTGTAGACAATATATATGGGCCATATTTGCTTATTCATTCAACTACCCTATATGTCTTTTTATTAGATAATTTAATCCTTTTATGTTAAAGGTTATTATTGATTGGTAGTTATTTATTGACATTTTTATTCTTTATTAACCTCGGCATTTTAATTGCAATGTAGCTTGGTGTGAGCCTCTTTGGATCCTTCTTGTTTGGGACTCTTTATGCTTGCTGGACATGTTTATCTATTTCCTTTGTCAGGTTAGGGAAATTATAAATCATTATTTCTTTAACTAGGTTTTCAATTATTTGTTCGCTCTCTTCTCCTTTTGGTACCCCTATGATGTGAGTGTTGTTATGCTTAATGTTGTCCCAGAAGTCCATTAAGTACTGTCATTAAAATTTTTTTTCTTTTTGATGTTCTGATTGGTTTTTGCTACCCTGTCTTCCAAATTGCTGATTAGATACTCTGCTTCTTCTAAGCTGCTGTTGAACCCATCTAATATATGCTTCATTTAAATTATTGTATTCTTCATTTCTGACTGGTTCACTTACATGGTTTCTGTCTCTGTGTAAGGTCTCACTGAGTTCATCTCTTCTTCCCCTAAATTCATTGAGCATCCTTTTAACCACTGTTTTGAACTATCTGGTAGATTTCTTGCGTCTATTTCATTTTGTTCTTTTTCTGGAGTTTTATCCGGTTCTTTCATTTGGGACGTGCTTTTTGTCTCCTCATTTTGACTGCCTCATTCTGTTTCTATATATTACGTAGATCTACGTCTCCAGTTTTGGCAGGGTGGCCTTATGTAGTAGGTTTCTTGTGGGGCACAGTGGTACAGCTTCCTTGTTCATCTAAGCTGGGAACTCTAGGTGTGTTACTTGTATTGTTTGCATGGGCCCTCCTGTTGTAGTTGAGCCTTGATTGCTGTTGTCACATCAGTGTGTGGGATTGATCCTCAGGCTGACTGGCTTTGAGGACTGACCATGACTACAGCAGATAAACTGTTGTTTGGGGACTGTACCCACAGAGTTGAATTTGCTTTAGCAGGATTCTGCTGTCTGTTGAGTCCACTCTTTGGTTTTGTTGTTTGTGGAGCTAATTGAGTGATAATCTGATGTAGTCTGAAGCCAGCCATCAGATGTGTTGGTTCTGGGTCCTCTTGAGAGTTGGTCTGGTCTGGTGCATTCCAAGTTCTTCTGCTGCCTGTGCCTAGCAGGGGTCCACCTGGTAGGAGATACAGATTGATTTGCTGTTGGTAACTACTTGTGCTGGGCTTGCAGGCACCTGGGAGGGGCTATGCTGCAAACTAAGGCCAGCTGACACTAATGCCAAGCTTGAGGCCATTTAGCAAGAGGTATATGGCACACTGAGTCCATTTGCTTCTTTGGGGTTTGTGGACCTTTGAGAGATTTTAGCCCTTTGTATGCTATAAGCGTCTATAGACTCAAGTGGCAGACCTTCCCCACACGCCACGTGCGTCTCTAGCTGCAAACCTCACATATCAACTCTGGTCGCCCAGTTTTAAAATCAGACTTCTTAGTGACATGTCTGGGTTTGTAAAGAAAATTATGGTAAATTAAATTCATAAATATTCCAGGACAATGGAAGAAATTCCAATATTGATTTATAGGGCTGCCACTCAGATGCGCGAGAGATGAACACTGCGACACTTGAGATTTGTTGTTCACTGCGACACTTGAGAGTTGTTTGTGTTTTCATGAGTTTCACGCCTGAAATGGCAAACAGCATGTGCATTCTTCATTATTTTTTTACAGATTTCGTCTTTGGAGCATCAACAAAATTTAGTGTTTTCGAGGATTTTTGTGTTGACAGTTTATTTTTATTTCATGCTTGCTTTTGTTGATATTTCCGTAGAATAGAAAATTTTCATTATTTTATTATTGAGTTTATCATTGTAATTTATTATACTGTGCAAATAAAATTCAATCCCCATAAATGGCATCAGATGAAGAAATAATCGAACCAAGCACCTCACAAGAAGAAGAAGATGACATCCTTTATTCAACTCCTGAGTCATATGATTTTTTAAATTAAATTAAAAATATCGTGGCATGTGGGGATGGTTTTCGTTTTGGATATGTGGCAGTTAACTGGTTAGGAATGTCCGCAGCTTGTTCCAAGATCAGCTGCTTGTGAGGAGCAAACCCTGAAAGCAGTTAGGGTTGGTGTATAATTTGGGTGGGTGGGGTCTCAGGGAATCACCAGGGTGGGGCAAACTGTTAGCCAAGTTGATGGGAACTGATTTGGCACCTGCCTGTGCCTGCAGGCTAGGCAGTGGGAGGGCTCAACAAAGGAACAGTGGTACCTACCAGCACTTTTATCTGGCATGGAGCTACTCCTCTAGCCCTTACCCTAAAGCTAGACAATTCAGTTCATCCCCATATATCCCTGATGCTTTTTGAGCTGCTGTCTCTTCCCGGAGCTTAGGGCAAGTGTTTGATAGTGAGTCTGTGCTTGGGCTATTTAAGAGGACGAGAGTCTGCTGCAGCCCTTGTCTGATCCAAATGGAATCTCCATTGATTTTCACAACCAAATGTTGTGAGGACTCCTCTTCCCAGAACTGGTGTCCTGGTGTGGGACTGGGACCCCTTGTTCTTCAGGGGTGACCTACACAGCTGATATATCCATTCTGATTTTAAACTGCCACAACATAGAAAAGACTAGCTCCTTTCTTGTTTCTCTCCCTCCTATCAGTCTGGACATGGCTTCTTTGTATCCTTAGTTATAGTTCTGTTCAACTAGTCTTCAGGTGGTTCTCAAGGGTGGTGGTTCTATAATTTAGTTTTGTAATTTTGTTATGGTCATGGGAGAAGGTGAGCACATTTACCTACTCTGATATCGTGATCAAATATTTATTGTTGCTTAAAACTGTTGGAATACAATGGATTGGAAATTAGAAAGAAAGAACACGGACAACAATTGGTCCCTCAGATAGTTTGAGTTATTAGGGAAAGAGGGTCTTGTTAACCTACATTGCTACTTAGCATCTGGTTTATTACATCATGATTATAGAATAAATGATTGAATTGCATTTGGTCAAATTAATTAGAAATTCCATTTGCTTAAGTGGGACTCTATTGATTAGACATAGAACTTGTAGTTTATTTTCTTAATCAAAATTGCACCTCTGCTAATACTGTGATGGAAAGCATTCTATATAATAAAGAGGTAATATGCACATTGACCATCACGCCCTCATAAGATGGCAGCTTATGGGCCGGGCCGGCTGCTCCCTGCACCTGCCCCTGGAGTCCCCTCAGCGCCGCGGGGACCTCGGATCCCCCTGCACCCCCACTGACTGAGGCTCAGTCAATCAGGGCTGGCTGAGGTATAGGCAATCCTCAGAAGGCGGCTGCCCAATTGCCCAGGGCTGGCGAGACTCAGGTAACCAGGGCCAGCCGAGGCTTGCGTTGCCTGTAGTGACAGCAACAGAGGTGTGATGGGGGTGTCGCCTTCCCCTGATTGCCGGGTTGCCTCCTGCCCCTGAGGGATCCCGGACTGTGAGAGGGGGCAGGCCAGGCTGAGGGACCCCCCACCTCCAGTGCATGAATTTTCATGCACCGGGCCACTAATCCTCTCTAATAAAATGGTAATATGCAAATTAACCATCACTCTGCTACATAAGCCACGCCCACCAGCCAAGCCATGCCCACAGCCAATCAGGGCGAGTATGCAAATTAACCCCAGCCAAGATGGCTACAGCCACAGAGAGCAAGGTTTCCCAGGTAACAGAGGAAGCCAAGCTTTCCATAGCCGTTGCAGGCCTAAGCCTCCACTCAAGCTACAAAGTTTCAATTATTGAAGGTAAACAAATTCAAACAAATGGCGGCAGAACGGAGTGCAAAAGGTTAATCATTCCATATCAGGGAGAGAGCTGGGGGCAGGACAGCTTTTTCCCAGACAGAAGGGCTGGCAGAAGCCATTGTACCTTGTCTGAGATCTCCCACAGTGGTGTCAGGCAGGCACCATGTCTGAGACTTCACCAATCTGGATCACACTATTTGCCCTATCTTGGCCCTGCCCCACCTAACCTGTTTGAAGTGGCTTTTCCATAGGAATGGCATATCTTGATTCATGCTTCAGAGTTTCCTAAAATGTCTCAAACAAGCAGCATCTGGCCTCATGGAGCTCTGTACCTCTTGCAAAGTGGCCCCAGGCTTGACACCAGTAGCAGCTGCTCTTGGTTCACAGCTTGGCCTCATTGGGACACCTCCAAGCCTGACACAAGAAGCCATCTGCAGATCAATTTGCAGCTCATGATGGGTGACCACTGGCAGAACACAGGCAGTGCCTGCACCTTGACCTACATCTCCTGGGAGGTCCCAGAGCACCCAGTGGACAGCATCAGACCACGTTGAAGTACCACCACCCAGTCACCTCCACCAGTGACACACTCAAGGGACAGACTCAACAGGCACCAGAATCCTGCTGAAATAAGTCCTGCTCTTTGAGTGGGTCCCTGCATAGCTAATTTTCTATGGTGGTTGGAAGTTGGTAATCAGTGGTCACAGCCAATCCTTGCACCTGATTGACCTGGGAGGGTAAAAGACTGCTATTGATTGTGCCAATAGCAATCAAGGATTAACTATAAGTGGAGAGTGTATAGAGCCCACAGAGCGGTGTACCTTGAGTGCCCAGCTTTGGTGGTCAGGGAGGCTATGCCATGGGAACCTACAGGATACCTAATACATTAGGCCACTCTACCAAGTCTGGGAGAAGTAGCAGCTCTACCTAATATGTAGAACCAAACACAGGGAGGCTGCCAAAATGAGGAGACAAAAATGTCCCAAATGAAAGAACAGAACAACACTAGGAAAATAATTAAAATATACTAGATACGGAGTTCAAAACACTGGTTATAGCCCTAACTGGTTTGGCTCAGTGGATGAGCGTTGGTCTGCGAACCAGAGGGTCCTGGGTTTGATTCCAGTCAAGGGCTCGTACCTTGTTTGCAGGCTCTTCCCTGGCCCCGGCCCTGGTTGGGGCCCATGCAGGAAGCATTCAATTGATATGTTTCTCTCACACCAATGTTTCTGTCTTTCCCTCGCTCATCCATTCTCTCTAAAAAGCAATGGAAAAATATCCATGGGTGGAGGATTAACAAAAAAGTAAAAAGAAAAAACTTTAAAACAACAACACTGCTTATAAGGATGCTCAATGAACTTAGTGAGAACCTCAACAGCATAAAAAAAGCACCAGTCAGAAGTAAAGGATACACTAACTCAAAAGAATAACTTAAAGGGAATCAACAGTAAGTGATGAAGCTAAAATCAAATCAGTGATTTGGAATAGAAGGAAGCAAAAAACACCTAATCAGAAGAACAAAAAGAAAAAAAATGCAAAAAAAGATGATAGTGTAAGGAGGCTCTGAGACAACTTCAAAAGTACCAACATTTTTGTTATGGGGGTGTGGGAAGGAGAAGAGAGAGAGTAAGAAATTGAAAACCTACTTGAAAAATGACAGACTTCCCTATCTTGGTGAAGGAAATAGACATACAAGTCTAGGAAGCACAGAGAGTTTCAAACAAGATGAACCCAAAGAGGTCCACACCAAGGCAAGTCATAATTAAAATGGCAAAGGTTAAAGACAGAGAGCAAACCTTAAAAGCAGCAATAGAAAAACAATTATTTACAAGGAAGCTACCATAAGATTATTGGTTGATTTCTTAACAGAAATTTTGCAGGCCAGAAGGGATTGGCAAGAAATATTCAAAGTGATGAAATGCAAGGACCTGCAACCAAGATTACTCTGCCTAGTAAAGCTATCATTTATCATCAAAGTTCTTTAGGTAAAGAACTTCCCAGACAATAAAAAGCTAAGGAGTTCATTACCACCAAACCAGTATGATATGCGATGTTAAAGGCTCTTCTTTAAGGAGAAGAAAAAAAAGATAAAATAATATGAACAATAAAATGGCAATAAGTACATACCTATCAACAATTGAATCTAAAAAACAACAACAACAAAATTAATGAATAAGCAGAACAGAAATAGACTAATAGATACAGAAAATGTTTTGAAGGTTGCCAGATTAGAGGAGGGATTGAATGAATGGGTGAAAAGGTAAAGGGATTACAAAGTACAAAATTGGTTGTTATAGAATAGTCATGGGGATGTAAAGTACAGCATAGGGAATACAGTCAATAATACTCTTATATGATGTCAGATGGGTGTGAGATTTATTGGGATGATCACTTAATAAGTTATGTACACCTGAAATTAACAATAATTTATGTCAACTAATTAAAAATTCAACAATGATTAAAATAAATAAACTTTTTATGGACTCAAATTCTAAAATAGTATTCAGAGTTGAAAATTCCGCATGTGAATATTTGATGATTTTAATTTTTCAAAATGGAGAAAGTTTATCATGTTCCCCTTTGGAACAACATGCCATTATGAAGAAACTGATAGATAAAATTTTGCTTGAAAGAATAATACAGTAAAACTTCTATATAACAGACTAATTCAGCCAAGGGGATGTCTGTTGAAGCTGAAAGTCTGTTACATAATAAAGTAGGTTTTCTGAATGCATATGTTAAAAAATTGGCAAATTTATCTGTTTTTTGCTTATACACGTTTTACTTATACATGTTTGTGTAATTAAAATTAAGTATGTATGAAAAGTTTAATTTCACAGAAAAGTTTTCTATATGCATTACTGTAATTTAAAATTTATACCGAATAAGCCTAGTGAATGCCTGCATTTACCTGTCACCGAAAGTAAACAGATGCACATGGCTGGGACGTGACAAAGTCACACCATGCAACAACAGAACCAATTAGCATGCATGATGCTGTGTGATCATGTGCTTATCATTTGCCAAACATTGTTTATGGGTGGTAACTCTTGTATTTAAATATGTAGACTACAGTTGTAGATATGTAATATTTATTTAGTTTATGTCAGTGAAATTACTACAGGGTTTTTTTTCCATCATATGGCTTGTTTGCTAAAATTTGTTAGAAATAACTGAATTAATAGTACAGAATAACCTATTAATTTGATTATAAGCAAATGTTGGTTAAAAGAATTTTAAAATTATCAGGGTGTTAATTTTCACATATGACATAGGCACTGAAAATTTTGTCTGTTAAATCTGAAGTCCATTAAGTTGAGGTCCACAAAATGAAGGGTTTACTGTACAGAAAGGCCACTCCAGAGAAAACAGTGGAATCACCAATACTGTGTATCTTCTGTACACTCTTGAAAAAAAATCTGATTGTCTTTGTTTTTAATCAACAAAACAAATTTTCTTCTTAGCTTTGATTATATTCTTTATATAATTTTAGTATGGTTTGATTTCACTCTTGTGACATGTTTGGGAATGTTGATGGAGTGGGGGGAAGTGACTCTGGAGTGCCACCATTAAGTCTAAAGGTTTGTAGGCTTGAAACGATGATATCCACATTGAGTGTTTTGGGAGTGAGGAAGTGTGTATTGCAGTTAAGCCATTACAGTCTGTGGTCATGAAAATCTTACATGGGAAGAACAGAAATATTATTTGATAGAATGGAATGTATTTTATTAGGTCTGTTTGTTTCTGATGAGCTCACTGGATTATCCTACCTAATAATAGACAAATATGCAAATTGACCGTACCTTCGCTATGCCCATGATTGGCCAGGAGGCGTGGGGGGGCGGGACTTGGGGTGGCCAGGGTAGCTGATTGGGCCGTCGGGACGCTGAGCTGCGTCGCCAGCAGTGGCACGAGCTCAGCGTCTGTGCCATGGCTGTGCTGCGGCACAGAAGGGGCCTCTGGGGCAGCGAGCTGACATCCTGCCCTGCGGACCATCAAAAGTGGGGGAGCTGAATGCCTGTCCGCTCAGGCAGCAGGCCTTTCAGAAGCCTCTGACACGCTGGAGGCTTCTGAAAGGCCTGGTGCACCAGTGATCGAAAGCGAAAGCGTGGGAGCTGGGTGCCTGTCCGCTCAGGCACCAGGCCTTTCAGAAGCCTCCACAGCACCGGAGGCTTCTGAAAGGCCTGGTGCACCAGTGGTGGCACCAGCTGCGACAGGCACCCTGTCCAGCTCCACCAGCGATCAAAAGCAAAAGCATGGGAGCTGAGTGCCTGTCCACTCAGGCACCAGCCTTTCAGAAGCCTCAGCCACGCCGGAGGCTTCTGAAAGGCCTGGTGCAAGCCGAAAGGAAAGCGTGGGAGCTGGGTGCCTGTCCATCAGGCAGCAGGCCTTTCAGAAGCCTCTGCCATGCCGGAGGCTTCTGAAAGGCCTGGTGCACCAGCGATCGAAAGCGAAAGCGTGGGAGCTGGGTGCCTGTCCACTCAGGCAGCAGCCTTTCAGAAGCCTCCGCCATGCCGGAGGCTTCTGAAAGGCCTGGTGCACCAGCGATCGACAGCGAAAGCGTGGGAGCTGGATGCCTTTCAGAAGCCTCCGGTGCCTGGTGCACCAGCGGACAGGCACCCAGCTCCCCGTGATCGAAAGGGAAAGCGTGTAGGGGACCCTACACGTGCATGATTCAATCATGCACTGGGCCTCTAGTTTTTTCATATCACCCTAATGTTCCTCACATTGTCAATATTTCTTCAGAGTTCCCCTTTTTCTCTTATTTTGGCCTTTCCCTACATGTTATAGGTTTTCCTTAATTGGTAACCTTTGGTTGCTTATCTGCTCATATTTTTAGTATCATGCTTTATCCCACTATACCTGGTATTAGTCCCCAGCCCCAGAGTAGACCTCTTACCTTCTGCATAGTTAGGGAGGGGCAGTGAGCTGGCTAGAGGAGGGGAATTGGGGATGCTTATACTAGTAAAGACTTTGAACTATTCTTTGTTCAGCTCCACCTGACATTCCAGCCTGTGGAGATACCTCTAATTTTTAGGTTCTACCCTAAAATCTCTGCCAGAGATTGAGCACAGATTGGTTAAATTTGAGCAGGGAATGAGGTAACAGTTTTCTCCTCTTTGCTTAACCATGTACCACTCACCCCACCCACTCACTGTTGATATTAAAAACATTTGTTAACACTTCTTGTAATAATGGTTTGGTGGTGAACTCCTTTAGCTTTTTCTTGTCTGTGAAGCTCTCTATCTGATCTGCAATTCTAAATGATAGCTTTGCTGGGTAGAGTAATCTTGGTTGTAGGTCCTTGCTTTTTATCACTTTGAATATTTTTTTACCACTTCCTTCTGGCCTGCAAAGTTTCTGTTGAGAAATCAGCTGACAGTTCTATGGGCACTCCTTTGTAGGTAACTAACTGCTTTTTTCTTGCTGCTTTTAAGATTCTCTCTTTGTCTTAAACCCTTGGCATTTTAATTGTGATGTATCTTCATGTGGGCCTCTTTAGGTTCATGTTGCTTGGGGTTCTCTTTGCTTTCTGGAGTTGTATGTCTATTTCTTTCACCACGTAGGGGAAGTTTTTTGTCATTATTTCTTCAAATAGATTTTCAATTTCTTGCTCCCTTTCTTCTCCTTCTAGAACTCCATGATGTGACTGTTGGTACGCTTGAAGTTGTCCCAGAGGCTCCTTACACTGACTTCGTATTTTTGGATCCTTTTTTCTTTTTGTGCTTCTGTTTAGGTGTTTTTTGCTTCCTCATATTCCAAATTGCTGATGTGATTCTCAGCGTCCTCTACTCTACTGTTGCTTTCCTACAAATTATATGTCATTTCAGTTAGTGTATCCTTCATTTCTGACTGGTCCTTTTTCATGTCTTTGAAGTTCTCACTAATTTCCTTGAAATTCTCACTAAGTTCTTAACATTCTCACTAAGATCCTTGAAACTCTCATTAACCCTTTGCACTCACTTGCTTTTTTCTCGATTCCTTTATTCTACTCGGGATTTAATTTTTTAAATACCCCAGATTTTACAAAGTGTGGCAGTAGAATAAAAAACTGGAGTTTCTTTTCATACAAACTTATTTATTTGGATTTTTTTATATTTCAAATTATTGATACATTCAATACAATTCAACATACTTGCTGCTACCGATGCTAACCATGTTGAGTCACACTCGACATCCGAGTGCAAAAGGTAAAGTTCCTTGAGCATCCTTATAATCTTTGTTTTGAACGCTGTATCTAGTAGTTTGCTTGCTTCCATTTCATTTAGTTCTTTTTCTGGAGATTTCTTTTGTTCTTTCATTTGTCATATTTCTTTGTCTCTGCATTTTGGCTGGTTCCCTGTGTTTGTTTCTATGTATTAGATAGAGCTGCTATGTCTCCTGGAATTGGTAGAGTGGTTTTGTATAGTAGGTGTCCTGTAGGCCCCAGTAGTTCAGCCTCCCCAATCACCTGAGCTTCTTTAAGGGTTTCTTTTAAGAAGAAGAAAGGAAAAAATACTAAAAATATGAATAGTAAAATGGCAATAAATACATATCTATCAATAATTGAACCTGAAAATAAATAAACAAGGAATCTAATGAACAAAATAAACCAATGAATAAAATAGTACCATAGGCTTGGAAACATGGAGCAGACTGATGAATCCCAGGTGGAAGGGGGGAGGGGTCAGGAAGAGATTAACCAAAGAACTTATATGCATAAATACATTACCCATGGACATAGAAAATAGGGTGGTGCAGGCCTGGGGCAAGGTGGGATTGGGTGGAGGAAGCCAATGGTTGGGGGGAAGGGAGGAACAGCTGTAATACTCTCAATAATCCTATCTAATAAAAGAGTAATATGCAAATTGACCATCACTCCAACACACAAGATGGTTGCTCCCATGTGGTCAAAGATGGCTGCCTCCATGTGGACACAAGATGGCCACCACAAGATGGCCAACAGGGGAGGGCAGTTGGGAGGGACCAGACCTGCAAGGGAGGGCAATTGTGGGCGATCAGGCCAGCAGGAGAGGGCAGTTGGGAGGGACCAGGCCTGCAAGGGAGGGCAATTGAGGGTGATCAAGCCTGCAGGGGAGGGCAATTAGGGGTGACCAGGCTGGCAGAGGAGGACAGTTGAGGGCGACTGGGTCTGCAGGGAAGGGCAGTTGGGGGGATACAGGCCTTCAGGGGAGAGCACTTGGGGGGGGGAGCAGGCCTTCAGGGGAGGGCAGTTAGGAGTGACCAGGCCTGCAGGGGAGGGCAGTTAGGGACAATCAGGCTGGCAGGGGAGTGGTTAGGGGATGATCAGGCTGGCAGGCAGAAGTGGTTAGAGGCAATCAGGAAGGCAGGCAGGCGAGCAGTTGGGAGACCTAAGCAGGCAGTTGTATATCCCTCAAGGGGTCGCAGATTGGAGAGGGTGCAGGCTGGGCTGAGGGACACACACCCCGTGCACGAATTTTGTGTACTGGGCCTCTAGTTACATAATAAAAGGCTAATATGCAAATCAACTGAATGGCAGATTGACTTGTTGCTGTGACACACACTGACCACCAGGGGGCAGACACTCAATGGAGGAGCTTCCCCCTGGTGGTCAGTGCGCCACCAGAGCAGAAGCCTCTCCTGCCTCCGAGGCAGCGCTAAGGACCCCTCGGGGGATATCTGCCTGCCTAAGCCAGCAGTTGGATATCCCCTGAGGGGCCCCGGACTGCGAGAGGGCGCAGGCTGCGCTGGGGCACTCCCCCGACTCTCCCCTCATGCACTGGGCCTCTAGTACAGATATAATTAAACAAAAAACAAAACATTTGTTAAAACCTGGTCTGAACTTGTTTGCTCTCTTGTCCTACGTAGACCATTTGAATGTTTTTATCTTAATTGAGTCCTGAGAGGAATTGGAGATAAAATACTATATTTAAGTTATTTTAACCTAAAGCTATAGGTTCCTTTTATTTTAAAAATTAATATACACTAAAATTGACTTTTATAGTGAATAAATTCCGTGAGTTTTAGTACATGTATAGAAGTATCCCTGAAAACTCCCTTGTGTTAGCCTTGTAGTCATACCATCCTCCTGTCCGTAACTTCTGATAGCCATTGATCTATTTTCCATCACTACAGTTTTTTCTTTTTGATAACGTCATCTAAGTGGAACAATATAGTAAATATTCTTTGGAAACTGGCTTTTTTCAGAATAATTCCTTTTAGATATGTCTATGTTGTTGTGTGTATCAGTCTTGTTCATTCCTTTTTATTTCTGAGTAATAACCCATTATGGATATATCACATTCATTTACCTGTTGAAGTACATTTTGGATTGTTTCCATTTTCTGGTAATTTTGAATAGAACTGAATAAAATATGAACATTTTGTACAGATTTTAATGTGAACATAAGTTTTCATTTCTTTAGGATAAATACCTAGAAGTGGGATTGTTGAGTCTTAGGATAAGTGAATGTTTAATTTAACAAGAAATGCCAAACTTTTCCAGATTGGCTGTCCCATTTTGCATTCCCACCAGCAATGTATAAGAGTTCCATTTGTTCTTCATGACACTTGATATTATTAGTGTTTTTTATTTTATGCATCCTATTAGATGTAGCGGTGTTTCATTGTGGTTTTGACTTGCATTTCCCTAATTGCTAATGATGTAGAATATTTTTATGTGCTTATTTGCTATCCATATATCTTCTTTGGTAAAGTGCCTGTTCAAGTCTTTTGTCCATTTTTAATTGGGTTGTTTCCTTACTGTTGAGTTTTGAGAATTCTTTATATATTCTTAATATGATTCCTATATTGGTTATATGATTTGCATATATTTTCAATCAGTCTGTGTAGTCTTTTCATTTTCTTAACAGTATCTTTTGCAGAGCAAATGTTTTTAATTTTGATGAAGTACAATTTATTTTGTTTTATGAATCGTACTTTTGGTGTCATCTCTAACTCTTCACCTAACCCCAAGTAACAAAGATTTTCTCCTGTGTTTTCTTCTAAACATTGTACAGTTTTACATTTAGATCTATGATACCTTTTGAGTTAATTTTTGTATAAGATGTGAGGTTTAGATTGAAGTTAATTTTTTTGCACATGCATGTGTAATTGTCCAAACTCTGTTGAAAATGCTATCTTTTCTCCATTAAATTGCCTTATACATTTGTTAGAAATTAATGAGCTATCTTTGTATAGGTCTATTTCTGCACTTTATTCTATACCATTGATCTATTTGTCTACACCTACTTGATTACTGTAGCTTTATAATTGTAAGTCTTGAAATTGGGTAGTGTGATTCCTCCAGTTTTATTCTTTTCAACATTTTGGGCTATTTTAGTTCTATATAAATTTTAGAGTCAACATGTCTATATCTACAAAAATTCTACTGGAATTTTGATATAGAATTGTGGATGACTGTTTATTTTAGCACTTTAAGAATGTTGAGCTACTTCCTCCTGGTTTCATTGTTCTGAGGAAAAAATTACACTCATTCAGATTATTGTTTTATATATATAATGTGTCTTTCTGCTTTCAAGATTTTTGTTTTTGGTTTTCATCATTTCAATTATGCTGAATCTAGATGTGTATGAATTTGGACTTAGCCTGTTAGGCGTTTTCTCAGCTTCTAGAATATACAGATTTGAAATCTCATTGAACTTGAAGAGTTTTAAGTACTATTACTTCCCTGACGTCATATTTTTCTGCATGCAACTCTCATTTCTTTACTAATAGTTATCTATCCTCTGTAATAAAATGGCAATATGCAAATTAACCATCACTCCGCTACATAAGCCACGCCCACCAGCCAATCAGGGCGAGTATGCAAATTAACCCCAGCCAAGATGGCTACAGCCACAGAGAGCAAGGTTTCCCAGGTAACAGAGGAAGCCAAGCTTTCCATAGCCGTTGCAGGCCTAAGCCTCCACTCAAGCTACAAAGTTTCAATTATAGAAGGTAAACAAATTCAAACAAATGGCGACAGAACGGAGCTTGAGAGAGCAAGCCAGGGTTGCCGGCGGCAACAGGGGAAGTAAAGCTTTCCGCACACCCTGGCCGGGCTCACCCACTTAAGGCTAAAAGTTTCAATTGTAGAAGGTGAATTAACTGCCACAAAAATGGCTGCCGCCCCGGAGGGAGCAGAAGGCTTGTCTCCGCTCCAGGCTACAAAGTTTCAATTGTAGAAGGAAAATAAATTCCAGATACCAGGGCCTCCACTTGGGTCGCCAGGGGGTGTGGCCGGCCTGCAAACCACCACAGGCCCCTCGCCCAGGCCGCCCCACACCCCAAGGGAACCCCCACCCTGATCTTGGACGCCCTTCAGGGCAAACCAGCTGGCTCCCACTCCTGCACCAGGCCTCTATCCTATCTAATAAAAGAGTAATATGCAGATTGATCATCACTGCAACACACAATATAGCTGCCCCCACGTGGACACAAGATGGCCACCACAAGATGGCCAACAGGAGAGGGCAGTTGGGAGGCACCCGGCCTGCAAGGGACGGCAGTTGTGGGACCAGGCCTGCAAGGGAGGGCAGTTGAGAGGGACCAGGCTTGCAAGGGAGGGCAGTTGGAGGTGATCAACCCTGCAGGAGAGGGCAGTTAGGGGTGACCAGGCCGGCAGAGGAGGGAAGTTGGGGGCAAACAGGCTGGCAGGGGAGCAGTTCAGCATCAACCAGGCTGGCAGCGGAATGGTTAGGGGGTGATCAGGCTGGCAGGCAGAAGCAGTTAGGGGCAATCAGGAAGGCAGGCAGGCAAGCAGTTGGGAGTCAGCAGTCCTGGATTGTGAGAGGGATGTCCGACTGCCAGTCGGATATCCCTCCAGGAGTCCTAGATTGGAGAGGGTACAGGCTGGGCTGAGGGACAACCCCCCTCCGTGCACGAATTTCGTGCACCGGGCTTCTAGTATATATATAAAGGCCTAAGTGACCGTTACGACCTGACGACTGGATGATAGCTATGATGTGCAATGACCACCAGGAGGGCAGACGCTCAACGTAGGAATTGCCCCCTGCTGGTTAGTGTGCTCCCTCAGCCAACCCCCTGCCACCAGCCAACCTCCGGCGGTCCCTCCCCACAGCCAGTTGGCCAACCTCCCACAGTCCCTCCCCCTGGCTGCTGGCCCCAATCAGAATGGCCCCAATCGGCCCTGATCCCCGGCCAGGCCGATGAACCCCACCCGTGCTCGAATTTGTGCACTGGGCCTCTAGTGATGGCATAACTAGTAGACCTTTAGCTCTTTCCCACAGATCCCTGAGACCTTATTCATTTTTTCCAATATTTTTCTTTCTGTTATTCAAAATATATAATTTGTATTGATCCGTCTTCAAGTTTATTGACTTTCTTCTATCTGCAGTCTACTATTGAGCCCATCCAGTATGTTTTTTAATTTTAATTATTTTTCTTTTTTAAATTGATTTTTTTCCAGCTCTATTGAGGTATGATTGACCAATAAAATCTGTAAATGTTTAAGGTGAACATTATATTTGGTATACCTACACATTGTGCAATGATTATCACAATCAAATTAATTAATATATCTATAACCTCAGAAGATTACCATTTGTGTGTGTTTATGTGAAGAACTACTATCTTAGCAAATTTCAAGTATACAACACATTATTAACAACTATAGTCACCATGCTGTCTGTACATTAGGTCTTCAAAACTTAACTTATAACTGAAAATTTGCACCCTTTGACCATCATCACTCAATTTCTTCCACTCCCCTAATTATTGTATTTTTCAATTCTAAAAATTTTCTTTTTCTGTCTTCTATTTTTTTGCTGAGACTTTCTGTCTTTCCATTTGTTTCAAAAGAATTTGTTCTTCTTGGAGCTGCTTTAAAACCCTTTTCAGGTATCTTCTGTGTCATCTTGGTATTGGTATCTATTGATTATCTTTTCCCGTCTGAGTTGAGATTTTTCTCTTCTTTTATAATTTTGGATTGTATCCTGGACCCTTTGAACATCATGGTTTAATACTCTGGATCTTGTGTAAATCCTGTAATGAATGTTTGTATTTTTCTTTTTGCAGGCAATTAATGCAGTTGGGCTCAGACTAAAAATTCTGATCAGCCTTCTGTGGACTTTGGTTTCAGTATTCTGTTCTCACACTTGGAAGTACTGTTTGGATATGCCCTGTGTATGTGCCACCCAGTGGTCAACTGGTGTGCCCCTAGTTCTGATCTTAACCTCTTTGCTATGCTGTTTAGGATTACATTTACAGATGTGCAGCTTTGAGGTGAGCCTAGGAATTTATACACAGCTTTCTGGAATAGCTTTCTCAAGCTCCTTCCTCTCTGAGATCTTCCTAGAAATCTGGAGCTTTCATTACACTATTCTGCCAGGCATTTCCTGTATCTGGGGGTAGGCATCAGGAGCACAGAGAGAGATAAAAGCCAGCGGGGTCACGTTACCCTTTTGGACCCACAGCTCCTTTGATTGGAGATAAAGCTTTACCCCCTCAGTACTTTAGGTGCTTGTGGTTAGTAAGGCAGCCACCACTACGCGTTAGCCTGGGTACAAAAGTGTGGAGGCAAGGGGTGGGGAAAGAAAAGAAATATGGGGGCTTTCCACAGTTCCCTCTGAGGGTTAGCCAAAAGAAAAGTGCATCTCTTTGGTATTTATTACATCCTGGTTCCCACTTCTGGTTTTCAGGCTGCCTTGAGTCCAGGCCAGGGAATACCAGAAGAAAAATAGGAAACTTACCACCAGTCCAGTGGTACTTGAATTCCTATCTTTTAACCCTCTCCACCTGCCCCAATATACTTCCTTGAGTCCCCAAATAGCTGCTCCATGCATTCTGCCCAGCTTTTATATCTGCATTCAGTGAGAGGGACAGAGTGGAGTATGTTTGCTCCAACATAGTCTGAACCAGAACTTGGTATGTTATTTGTTAATTTTTGTTTTCTAAGTGTCTGACTTTTTTCTTATTGCAGAAATAACACGTATTTATTGTAGAAATCTTCGAAAATAAAGATAAACTTGGAAAATAAAGATAAAATAAAGATAAAATCTTCTGTAAACTCAAACTGAAGAAAACTGTTATTTTGATGTATCATCTTTTATTCTTTCGTATAAATATTTTTTCCACTTAAAAATAAATTAGATAATCAATAAAATCATATTAATGATTTTAACAAGTAATCTTAAGACCCACATACTACTGACTTGATCTTAGGTTGTTTATACTAAATCTTGTCTTTTCCATAGGTAGTAAATCTTTGTCCTCAAATTGGCTGGGTTGAAATTGATCCTGATGTTCTCTGGCTTCAATTTGTTGCTGTAATAAAAGAATCTGTCAAAGGTAATTGGATTTATGAAAATAAAAATGGTAAAGTATATTTTGTTTGTAATAAGAATTTTCCTGAGGAGTCTGTAAAATTTTGTGGGTTTCATAGGTTATAATTACATATATAGCATTTTATTGGTGTCACAATGTCAATCCAAGAATGTCAAGGCAAACAAAAGTGTTACTTCTGAGGTTGGAAGCATACATTTGGTTAGAAACCCTAACTGTGTTCCGAACATGAAAGAAAGGGAGTTTGTGAAGACAGAACAAGGTGGCTTTCAAAGAGTTACATGAGCTGCTTTGAAAGAGCTGTGACTGGTGCTGGCAAGCAGACTTACACTATGCTGTACGTGACTAATTGCGTATGTCTATTGCTAGGTGAAAAGTTTATTTTTTTAATTTTATTTTATTGCTTAAAGTATTACAAAGAGTAGTACACGTCTCCTTTTTTCCCCCATTGACCTTCTCCCGGTCTCCCCTATCCCCAGTATCTTGTATCCATTGGTTATGCTTATATGCATGCATACAAGTCCTTTGGTTGATCGCTTACCTGCCCACCCAACCCTCCCCAGCCTTCCCACTGTAGTTTGACAGTTTATTCGATGCTGCTCTGCCTCTGTATCTATTTTTGTCCATCAGTTTATAATGTTCTTTATTATCCATAAATGAGTGAGATCATGTGGTATTTTTCTTTCATTGCTGGCTTGTTTCACTTAGCATAATACTTTCCAGTTGCACCCATGCTGTTGCAAATGGTAAGAATTCTTTCTTTTTTATAGCAGTGTAGTATTCCATTGTGTAGATGTACCACAGTTTTCTAATACATTCATCTGCTGATGGACATTTAGGCTGTTTCCAAATCTTAGCTATTGTAAATTGTGCTGTAAACATAGGGGTGCATATATCCTTTCTGATTAGTGTTTCTGGTTTCTTGGGATATATTCCTAGAAGTGGGATTACTGGGTCAAATGGGAGTTCCATTTTTAACTTTTTTTTTAAATTTAATTTCTTTATTGATTAAGGTGTCACATATTTGTCCTCATCCCCCCATTCCCATCCCACACCCCTTCCCACGGATGCCCCAACCCCCTGTTGAACTTAACCATTGGTTAGGCTCATATGCATGCACACAAGTCCCTTGGTTGATCTCTCCCCCCTCCCCCCACTCTCCCCTATCTTCCCTCTGAGGCCCGATAGTCCGATCGATGCCTCCCTGTTTCTGGTTCTGTTCTTGTTCATCAGTCTATGTTGTTCATCATTTCCCCTAGATGAGCAAGATCATGTGTCACTAGAGATATACTTATAAGAACTGAATGTGAGACGAGCAATAATAGTTATGCTGACAGGCAAATGAATCAGTCTGTAGTGAGTTTCTTTCTGGACCAACAGTTCTTTTGAGACCCCATATCAATGTCCACCAGTTCCTTATGTGTACATGTCAGTACTGACCCCTCAGCTGTGGATGGTGGACAAATGGTGGTAATGCAGGTCCGACACCCTCTGTTTTGGTCTTGGCCGGACCCAGGGGCATGGCTTCACCCGGACTCAGGGGCACGTGGCCTCACCCGGGCCCAGGGGGCGCATGGCCTCACCTGGACCCGGGTGCGTGCGGCCTCACCTGGACCCAGGACCCACCCTCACCCGGATCCAGGGGCACATGGCCTCACCCGGACCCGGGATGATCCAGCTTCACCCGGACCCAGGGGTGCGTGGCCTCACCCAGACCCAGGGGTGCGTGGCCTCACCCAGACCCAGGGGGCGTGTGGCCTCACCTAGACCCAGGTGTGCGCGGCCTCACCCGGACCCGGGACCCAGCCTCGCCTGGATCCAGGGGCACACGGCCTCACCCGGACCCGGGATGCTCCAGCTTCACCCGGACCCAGGGGCGCATGGCCTCACCCAGACCCAGTGGCGCGTGGCTTCACCTGGACCCAGGGGCGCGTGGCCTTTCCCAGACCCAGTGGCGCGTGGCCTCACCCGGACCCAGGGGCGCACAGGCCTCACCCGGACCCAGGATCCAGCTTCACCCGGACCCAGGTGCGCGAGGCCTCACCCGGACCCGGGACCCAGCCTCTCCCGGATCCATGGGCACACGGCCTCACCCGGGCCCGGGATACAGCTTCACCCGGACCCAGGGGCGCATGGCCTTACCCGGACCCGGGATCCAGCTTCACCCGGACCCAGGGGCGCGTGGCCTCACCCGGACCCAGGGGCGCACGGCCTCACCCAGACCCGGGATCCAGCTTCACCCGGACCCAGGGGCGCACGGCCTCACCCGGACCCGGGACCCAGCCTCTTCTGGACCCAGGGGCGTATGGCCTCACCTGGACCTGGGATCCAGCTTTACCGGGACCCAGGGGCGTGTGGCCTCACCCGGACCCAGGGGCGCACGGCCTCACCCGGACCCAGGATCCAGCTTCACCCAGACCCAGGGGCGCATGGCCTCACCCGGACCCAGGGGCGCACTGCCTCACCCAGACCCGGAATCCAGCTTCACCCGGACCCAGGGGCGCATGGCCTCACCCGGACCCAGGGGCGCACGGCCTCACCCAGACCCGGGATCCAGCTTCACCCGGACCCAGGGGCGCACGGCCTCACCCGGACCCGGGATCCAGCTTCACCCGGACCCAGGGGCGCGTGGCCTCACCCAGACCCATGGGCGTGTGTCCTCTCCCGGACCAGGGGCACGTGGCCTCACCCGGACCCAGGGGTGCGTGGCCTCTCACAGACCCATGGTCGCGTGGCCTCACCCGGATCCAGGGGCGCACGGCCTCACCCTGACCCAGGGGTGTGAGGCCTCACCTAGACCCAGGGATGTGTGACCACACCCGAGCCCAGGGGTCCGCAGCCTTGCCCGGACCCGGGACCCAGCCTCTCCCGGACCCAGGGGCGTATGGCCTCACCCGGACCCGGGATCCAGCCTCTCCTGGACCCAGGGGCGTATGGCCTCACCCGGACATGGGATCCAGCTTCACCCGGACCCAGGGGCGCGTGGCCTCACCCGGACCCAGGGGCGTGTGGCCTCACCTGGACCCAGGGGCGCGTGGCCTCTCCCGGACCCAGGGGCGCGTGGCCTCACCTGGACCCGGGACCCAGCCTCTCCCGGATCCAGGGGCACACGGCCTCACCCGGGCCCAGGATCCAGCTTCACCCGGACCCAGGGGTGCGCGGCCTCACCCGGACCCGGGACCCAGCGGGGTTTCATCTTCTTGATCCCAATTCCTGTTGGTCAATTCCCTCTCAGCAATTCCTTCGGCCATTTTCTCAGAGCTCCAGGGCGGCTGCCGCAGAACAAGTTGGGCTGCGGGCTCGGCGAAGCTCTGGTGTGCCCGGTGCGCGGTGGCGGGCTGGTCCGGGGTCACTGCGTCGGCCCTTGGGTCTGCAGCGGTGGCCAGTCGCCGAGCGTGCGCACCTGGCCGCTTCCGGGGCGTTGAGATTCTTGAAGGACTCGGAGGTCAGCAAGCGCGGAGTCTCCCACCCCATGTCTCTCAGGGGCTCGTCTGTCCGTGCTCGGCAGCGAGTGGAGCCATCCCCTCAGCCGGAGACCGCCGGGGGAACTGCGCCGAGCACGTTCCAGGCTGCCATTGTGTCGCCTGAGCTGTAGTTCGTAAAGTGTGATCTTTGGGTCACCAGCATCAGCATCATCCCGCGTACCCCTCTCTTTTATTCTAGTTGTAGAGCGTCTGCTCAGCCAGCCCTCCAGTGGTTCTGGATGGTGTCTGCTCTGCTCTCCTCTCATAGTCTCAAAACTGTTGTGGTAGGCAACAATCAGGCTTCCGCCCTATGCCTCCATCTTGGTCCTCCTTTGTATAGTTAAGTCTTGATTGTTGTTGGTGTCACTGGGAGGAATTGTCCTCCTGGCCAATTGGCCGTGAGGACCCTCTGTGTCTATAAAGGAAGAGTTGCTGTGCGGGAGACACGTTTATGGGCTGGGACTTGTTGCAGCAAGGCTTTGGCGCTCACTGAGTCTGCCTCTTGAATGTGTCCCTTATGCGAGTGGTTGAAATCTGGTGTCATCTCACACCGACCACTAGATGCCCTCGTTTCTGGGTCTCTAATGGGGTGCAGGTCAGCTACTGTCTGAGGCCACTCAGCAGGAGTTACAGTAAAAACTGCAGTTTCCTCCTCCTGTCTAAGCGGCCCTGGAGCAGTCCGACTAGAACCGCAGTTCATCTGGTCAAGCTGCCACAGGGCAGGCCACCCACATGCAAAAGCCGCTGCTTGGAGCCCGGGTGGGCCTGCAAAACGTGCGGGGCGGGTCTGCAAAACATGCGGGGCGGGTCCCAGGGCGGGGCGGGGTCTCAGGGCGCCACCAGGCCATGGCGTGGCAAACTGCAATGGCTGCAAGTCTGCTTTTTCTGCTCTCCACGTTTCTAAGCCCCCTCGTTCCGCACTCCAGTGCAGCAAACACTGATTGCTGGGCGCACCTCCGCAAGGAAGTTACTCCCACTCTCCGACATGAAGGCCGAGAGCCCAGCCTCTCCCCGCAGGCGTCTGGGTCTCCCGTGCGTCCCCAGAAGCTGGATTTCAGGGTGATGGGGAGCTAATTTCCCCTAGGGTTGGAAAAAAAGCCGCACGACCCTTCCCCCGCCACCAGTCCGACCCACGCGCCTCCGCACCTTATCCCTTCCGAGTTCGCTCTGTCCTCTTCCCTCTTAGCTGTAAATCCACCCTTCAGCCAGCTCTCCTGTGGTTCTGGGTGGCAGACGCTCTGTCCTCCAGTTGTATTTTTGAAATTGCTGTGCGCGGCGCAGTTCATTTGTTTAACTTTGCCGCCTTCTTGGTTCTCCTCTCTCAAAATGGCTAAAGGAATTGAAATCCTAAAAATCCTCCAAGTCGGTGTCGGCGGCCTCCGGGGCCCCGAGGATCTCACTGGGCAGCTCGGCCAGGTCGGTGACGCGGATGGGCCCGTCCTGCAGAAAGATGGTCTCTTCCTTCACCGAGAGCCACTGCGCCGAGTCCGCGGCCGCCGCCACTGCCATAGCAGCTGCCGCGGCCGCCCACGAGCTCATGGCCCCGGCTGAGGTGCTGACTGAGAGGAGCAGCCGCCTGGCCTGAGGAGACGCGAGCAGGAGTCGCCGCGCTCACCAGTCCATCTTTTAGTTGTATTTCCGAAACTGCCATGCGAGGCAACAGATCAGCCGTTCAACTCCGCCGCCATCTTCCAGAGCCGTGGATTTTAAAGTGAGATCTTTGGCTCACCAGCATCAGCATCATCCCGCATCCCCCTCTCTTTTACTCTAGTTGTAGAGCATCTGCTCAGCCAGCCCTCCGGTAGTTCTGGATGGTGTCCGTTCTGTTTTCTAGTTGTAGTTTCAAAATTGTTGTGGTAGGCAACAATCAGGCGTCCGCCCTATGCCGCCATCTTGGTCCTCCCTTTTTCCATTTTTAACTTTTTGAGGAAACTCCATACTGTTCTCCACAGTGGCTGCACCAGTCTGCATTCCCACCAGCAGTGCACAAGGGTTCCTTTTTCTCCGCATCCTCTCCAGCACTTGTCTTTTGTTGATTTGTTGATGATAGCCATTCTGACAGGTGTGAGGTGATACCTCATTGTTGTTTTGATTTGCATCTCTTGGATGATTAGTGACTTTGAGCATGTTTTCATATGTCTATTGGCTTTCTGAATGTCCTCTTTTGAAAAGATTCTATTTAGGCCCATTGCCCATTTTTGATTGGATTGTTTATCTTCCTCTTGTTAAGTTGTATGAGTTCCCTGTAAATTTTGGATATTAAACTCTTACCGGAGATTACATTGGCAAATATGTTCTCCCATACAATGGGCTTTCTTGCTGTTTTGTTGATGGTTTCTTTTGCTGTGCAGAAGCTTTTTACTTTGATGTAGTCCCATTTGTTTATTTTCTTCTTAGTTTTCACTGCTCTAGGAGCTGTATTGCTATGAGAAATGTCTGCTATTTTGCTGCCTGTGGCTTCTTCTAAGATTTTTATGGTTTCCCATCTTGCATTTAAGCCTTTCATCCATTTTTGAGTTTATTTTTGTGTATGGTGTAAGTTGGTGGTCTAGTTTCATTTTTTTGAAAGTATCTGTCCAGTTTTCCCAACATCATTTATTGAAGAGACTGTCTTGCCTCCATTGTATGCTTTCGCCTCCTTTGTCAAATATTAATTGAGCATACTGGCTTGTGTCAATTTCTGGGTTCTCTGTTCTGTTCCACTGGTCTATATGTCTGTTCTAGTGCCTGTACCAGCCAGTTTTGAAAACAGTGGCTTTGTAGTATAACTTGATATCTAGTATTGTGATCCCTCCTACATTGTTCTTTCTCAAGATTGCTGCAGCTATTTGGGGTCTTTTTTTATTCCACATGAATTTTTGGAGAGTTTTTTCTAGGTCTTTGAAGTATGCCGTTGGTATTTTAATGGGGATTGCATTGAATTTATAGATTGCTTTGGGTAGTATGGGCATTTTAATGATGTTGATTCTACCAATCTATGAACATGGTATATTCTTTCATTTGTTCATGTCTTCCTCTATCTCTTTTTTCAATGTCCTGTAGTTTTCTGAGTACAGATCTTCTACGTCCTTAGTTAAGTTTATTCCTAGGTATCTTAATTTTTTTGGCGCAATGGTAAATGGGATTTTTTTTTTTTTCGCTTCTCTTACTGTGAGTTTATTAGTGTATAAAAAGGCCATAGATTTCTGGGTGTTAATTTTGTATCCTGCTACTTTGCCAAATTCACTTATTAGGTCCAGTAGTTTTTTGATGGAGTCTTTGGGGTTTTCTATCATGTCATCTGCAAATAAGGACAGTTTTACTTATTCTTTTCCAACCTGGATACCTTTTATTTCTTCTTCTTGTCTAATCACTATAGCTAGCACTTCCAGTACTATATCGAACAGGAGTGGTGAAAGTGGGCATCCCTGTCTTGTTTCCGTTCTTAGTGGAAATGAGTTTAGTTTTTGCCCATAGAGTATGATGTTGGCTGTAGGTTTGTCATATAAGGCTTTTATTATGTTGAGGTATGATCCCTCTATTCCCACTTTGCTGAGAGTTTTTATCAAAAAGGGTGTTGGATTTTGTCAAATGCCTTTTCTTCATCGATTTATATGATTATGTGATTTTTGTCTCATTTTGTTTATGTGCTGTATCACATTTGTTGATTTGTGGATATTGTACCATCCTTGCATCCCTGGGATAAATCCCACTTGGTCATGGTGTATGATCTTTCTAATGTAATGCTGAATTTGATGTGCTAGAATTTTGTTGAGGATTTTAGGATCTATGTTCATCAGGATATTAGCCTGTAGTTCTCTTTTTTTGTGGTGTCTTTACCTGGTTTTAGGATTAGGGTAATTCTGGCTTCATAGAAAGAGCTTGGAAGTGTGCCTTCCTCTTGAATTTTTTGAAATAGTCTGAGGAGAATAGGTTTTAGTTCTTCTTTGAATGCTTGGTAGAACTCCCCTGTAAAGCCGTCCGTACCAGGGCTTTTGTTTGCTGGAAGATTTTTAATTGCTGCTTCAATTTCTTCGGTAGTTATCGGCCTATTCAGGTTTTTTGATTCTTCTTGATAGAGTTCTGGGAGCTTGTATTTTTCTGAGAATATGTTCATTTCATCTAGGTTGTCCATTTTGTTGGAATAGAGTTGTTCATAGTATTTTTTCATAATCATTTGTATTTCTGTGTGATCGGTTGTTACTTCTCCTCTTTCATTTCTGATTTTGTTTATTTGGGTCCTCTCTCTTTGCTTCTTGGTGAGCCTGGCTAGAGGTTCATCGATCTTGTTTATCCTTTCAAAGAACCAGCTCTTGGTTTTGTTGATCTTTTGTATTGTTTTTTTTTTGTCTCTATGTTATTTATTTCCGCTCTGATCTTTATTATTTCCTTCCTCCTGCTTATGCTGGACTTTTCTTGTTGCTCTCTAACTCTTTGAGGGTTAGATAATTTATTACCATCTTTTCTTGTTTTTTTTTTTTAGATAGGTCTGCAGAGCTATGAACTTCCCTCTCAAGACTGCTTTCGCTGTGCCCCATAGATTTTGGATTGTTGTGTTTTCATTGTCATTTGTTGCCATGATGCTTTTTATTTCTTCTTTGACCTCTTTGGTAACCCAATCATTGTTTAAAAGCATGCTATTTAGCCTCCAGGTGTTTTATTTTTTTTATTGTAGTTGATTTCTAGTTTTATGCCATTGTGATCTGAGAAGATGCTTGATATGCTTTCTATCTTCTTGAATTTGAAGAGACTTTGCCTGTGCCCTAATATGTGGTCTACCTTTGAAAATGACCCATGTGCACTTGAGAAGAATGTATATTCTGTGGCTTTGGGGTGAAATGTTCTGAAGATGTCAATTAATTCCATCTGGTCTAGTGAGTCATTTAGGATTGCTGTTTCTTTGCTGATTTTTTGTTTAGAGGACTTGTCCAATGGTGTTAGTGGAGTATTCAAGTCCCCTACTATGACTGTATTGCTGTCGATCTCTCCCCTGAAATCCTCCAGAAGTTTTTTTTTATGTATTTGGGTGCTCCTGTATTGGGTGCATATTTGTTTACCAGAGTTACATCTTCTTGAAGAATTGTTCCCTTTTGTATTATGAAGTGGCCTTCCTTATCTCTTGTTATGGCCTTTTTGAGGTCTAATTTGTCAGATATAAGTATTGCTACCCCAGCTTTTTTTCATTTCCATTCGCCTGGAAAACCTTTTTCCATCCCTTTACTCTCAGTCTGTATGCGTCCTTTTTTTTGAGGTGGGTTTCCTGTAGACAGCAGATATATGGGTCATGTTTTCTTATCCACTCAGCTGCCCTATGTCTTTTAATTGGGGCACTTAATCCATTTACATTTAAAGTTATTATTGATAGGTACTTGTTTGTCCCCATTTTTATTTTTTATGCCTGTGTTCCTTCTTCCCTTCCTATTTATTCTTTTTACAGCAGACCCTTTAGCATTTCTTGCATTGTTAGTTTGGTGGTAGTAAACTCCCTTAGTCCTTTTTTTGTCTGTGAAGCTCCTGATTTCACCTTCAATTTTTATTGATATCCTTGCTGGGTACAGTATTCTTGGATTCAGATCCTTGCTTTCATGACTTTGTATATTTCATTCCATTCCCTTCTGGCCTGATGTGTTTCTGTTGAGAAATCAGTCAATAGTTTGATGGGAGATCCTTTGTAGGTAACTTTCTGTCTCTCTCTGGCAGCCTTTAAAATTCTTACTTTGTTGTTGGTGTTTGCCAATTTAATTATAATGTGTGTTGGTGTTGATTTTTTGGGGTTCATCTTGTTTGGGACTCTGTGAGCTTCTTGGACTTGTGTGAGTTTTTCTTCCTGATATCAGGGAAGTTTTCTGTCATTATTTCTTCGAACAGGTTTTCTATTCCTTGCTCAGCTTCCTCTCCTTCTGGTACCCCTATTATGTGGATGTTGTTTCGTTTCGTGTTGTCCCAAAGTTCCCTTAGGCTCTCCTCCTGTTTTTTAAGTTTTTTTTCTAGATGCTGTTCTTCTTAGATATTTTTTTCCTACCTTGTCTTCTAGCTCACTGATGTGGTCCTCCACTTCTTCTAGTCTAATTTTGATGCTTTCTATTGAGTTCTTTATTGCAGCGATGTCATTTTTCATTTCCTCTTGGTTCTTACACATATTGTTGCATTTGTCTTCCATTCTTTTCAGCCACCTTATGACCATTGCTCTGAATTCTTTCTCTGTCATATTGTTTGCCTCCATTTCATTTTCTTCCTTTTCTGGTGATGCCTCCTTTTCTTTCATATGCGGGCTGTTTCTTTGTCTCCCCATGATCGCTCCTTGCAAGGTTTCTGGTTATGTAGTTCTCTCTCTCCTGCATTGACTTAAAGGCACAAAATACTACACAACAAGACACCATGCACAGGGCACCAAACTCAAATGTATTCACAATACTAATACTCCTAAATAAAGGTGACCACCAGAGAAAAGAGAATTAGGGAATAGAGAAGAGTGCAAAAATATTATTGAGAAAAGGAAAGAAGAGAGAAAGAGAGAGAAGTAAAAAAGAAGGGGAACAATATATATGGGGAGAAAACTCCAATAAAACAACTAATCCAAAAAAATGCATACAACAAACACCCAGAGATGAATGCAAACTACAAAGAGCAACTAATCCAAAAAATACAAACAACAAACTCCCAGATGAATCTGAGGAGGCAGAGCTTATTTCCAGGAGGTAAGGTCAAGGAATTGAATGAATGAGGAAATAGCCACAATTCAGTATAGAGGAGGTAGAAAGAGAATGGGTGTAAAAGAAGAATAGTAACAAATTAAATATATATATATATAAAATGTGTATATATATATATATATATATATATATATATATATATATATAATCTATATATATAAAAGAAAAAATATGTATATATAATTTTTCTCCTTTAATCTATCTATCTATGTATTTGTTTACTATTGGAAAAGGAGGATAGAGAGTAGCTAGGCCTGAGTTGGTGATTGGAATTAGTCAAGCTATTAGTAGAAGAAGAGAATAAGCAAGGAGAGGAAAAACAAAACCAAAAAATAAAACCTCACAGAAAACAAAAGTAACCAATAATCAAACAACAAGACAGAAAGAAGGAAAAAGGCAAAAAAAAAAAAAGAAAAGAAAAAAAGAAGAAAAAAAAATTTGGGTAGCAAAGAGAGAAATGTGTATGGGTTTGGAGCAGGGGAGAGGAAATTAGATGTATGAGTAAGATCAATTTTTGATGGAGTAAAAAATGGGTAGAGAAAAACTAAAGCAGGAACAGGGTAAGAGAAACAGGACAAAAAGGGGAAAAGTGATGAAGAGAGTGTTGGCATAAAAGAAAAATTGAGATAGACTAAAATCATGCTAAAGAGAAAATCAAAATAGAATGTATAACACTAATCCCAAAATAAAATAAAATGAAAAAATAACAATAAAACTTTTTTTAAAAAGGGTAAAATAATAGTATTAATACTAATAGTTAAAAACAAAAATATAATAAAAAAGGTAAAATCGAGTGAGAGAAAAATTAGTTTCTTAACTAAAAGATAAAAAATAAAAATGTGAAGTAGTGAAGGTCGTTCACTTCCTCCACTGTTCTGCTTGGCACATCTTTTTTCTTGCAGGTAGTCAGCACAGTATTGAAGTTCCCTGGTGTTGTAAGCCGCAACCTTATTTTCAAGCAGGCAGGGCCTCGCTCTGCTCTCCGGCTCTCAGTCTGTTTTTAGTTGTCTTTACACACAAGAGTCAATTTGTGCTACAGCCCCTAGGTGGCAGTGTTTCTGTCTTAACATCCTGGGCTGAAAGGCCTCTCTACTCTGGCTCTGCGCGGCCGGTACCGAACTTCAGGCTGCCTTTCTGGTCCAGCCCAGCTGTGGGTTAGTATCTAGAATCCCCTCCTGCCAGCAGCCCTGTGGGCCCCCTGCCACATTCGAGGGCTACACTGATCCCAGCAGTTGAGGATTTTGTGGGGGGCAGTCTTTCTCTGAGGCTCTTGTTCCCACTGCGCGTGCTTCTCCCTCCAGCCTGGACCCCAAATCTCACCTTTCCTGAGGCAGTGCCCACTGTGTTTAGTTCGCCAGATCCGGGTGGGTGCTCTGATTGAGCTGCTCCCAGGCGCCCATGGTCAGGGAGGTTGGCGTTCCGGTGTTTGTGGATTCGCAGCCGAGGTACCTGGTCCCTGGGCGTTGTGGTTGTCAGTTCCCGGGTGGCCTCCCGTTTGAAGGTAAGGCTGGAGTTCCAGTCACAGTCGGTCCCCCTTCAAGGTGGCGGCCCTCTGCGACAGAGCCGGCCGCTGGGGACAGGTGTCAGCGCAGCAGAGGCCGCCCGGTCACGGGGAGCTGGTCCACCGGTCCCCAGCAGCCCCTTGGAGTGTCCCTCACACACAGACACTGACACTCGCTGCCCATCCACGCACTCCCCTTTCCTTCTCTCGCTCTCAAACTATCTAGCAGCCATCTTGGATCGCCGAAAAGTTTATTTTTTAACAGGGAGTTCAGTCACCTAAAGCCAGGATGTAGCCCTGGGCTATCCCAGTTCAAAAGTCGAGCTTCCCCTGGGGAGTGTGAGCTAGCTTAGCTTCCTGGAAGCCTTCTGGCCCTATTTTAGATTGCTCTCTTGACAGTACCAACTCCATTTGGCTGTTTTTCTTTCACAGCAGTTTTCCAGTATTTTTTAGGAGACATTGCAGTTTATAGGGAACTGCTTTCTCAAGGAATGGAAACAGCAACTCTGCCCTCTGGTTTAAGTTTTCTCAGCCATGGTTTAAAGGCTCACATTCCATCTTTATTCCAGGTTGCAGCTGGTGCCTATTTGATTTCCTGTTGTGTACAAAATGCCACAGGGTTATAACCAAAATTATAACACACAGTTCCTGCTGTCAGGAGTTACACTGAGTAATCTTTATTATAAAATAATGTTTTTGATTTTTCTGTGTGGCCTCTCCATTCAAAGTGCTTTCCTGGCTGCTGCCATGGTCCAAAATCTTAGCTGTTTAAGAATGTTTTCAGTGCCACTCTTATAAAGAACATATGAAAGATGACTTGTAAATGTAAATCCAGAAAGGTCTTTTACTTTATTTTTCTGGCCGAATTACTTTTCAACTTTTTGGTTTGAAATATTTCAAAACTTATAAAATTTTGCACAAATAGTACACTGAACATCTGTAGAGATTCAGACATTTTTTGCAATATTTACTGTATTATCCTCTACAAACTTTATAGCTGATTCATTTGAGGGTTGGTTGTGACTTAACCCTTTGCACTCGCTTGCTTTTTTTCTCGATTCCTGCTACCAATGCTAACCGTGTCGAGTCACACTAGACATCCAAGTGCAAAAGGTTTTAACATTATCTCTAAATACTTCAGCATTATTTCCAAAGAAAAGTAGTATTCTCCTATATCAACACAGCCAGGAAATTTAACATTAATATGGTGTCAACTGATGGACATTCACACCAATTTGACACCAACAGGAATCCCCATTTTGGGGTACTGTGAGGAAGGAAACTTTATTCAGTGCAAACAGCGCAATTGTGATACAGCAGGGCTGTGCAAACAGCATGGGAGTGAGGCCGGCTGCCCTGGGCCAGGTGGCCCTGGTGGCCCTGGTACCAGGCTCCTTTCTGGCTAGACAGCTCTGCTCTGAGCTGACGGCTTTCTTCCGCACTGCTCTGCTCTGCTCCAGTGAGACATCTTCAGTGTGTCAGCTCAGCAATGGAAACAGCTCTTAGTCCTCGGTGGAAAGGGAAGGAAGTGGGCTCCCAGAGCCAGAGGGGAGCTGACATATAGACATGTCTCTGCCCCCTGGTCCTTGATTGGTGTGTCTCCATGCAAATAAGGACCCCACATCCTCACAGTTTGATTGGTCCAAAAGGCACTTTGCTGATGGGTCAGAATGGTCTGCTCTGATTGGTCAATTGGTCGGTGAAGATGTTGGTGGGGATGTAGCTGCGCAGCTCCAATTGAATGGGGGAGCCTTAGTTCCATTGGTTGAAGTAGGGTTCCAGGAACTCCTTGATAAGGAGCCTGGTCGCCTGGCAGCAACACAGTGCAGGCAGGCAGCTTAGTGCAGGATTCTCCCTAAAGTGCAGTTTGCATGAGAGGGCCCTGTGTAGAAATGGCTGCTAGGTTCTCTTGTTTTAAATTTGAGTCCAGTTAGCCATCAGGAGCCCTTCTTATTGGGTATCTTCCTTCTCAGAGTCCACAACAGTATTATTTTCTAGTGCCTATTAGACTTCAGTATTCCCGTTACCTCAGTCATTAATAACTTTTGTTTTCAATCCAGAATCTAACCTAAGATGAGGCATTGCATTTAGCTGTCAATCGTTTTAGTCTCCTTTAATCTAGAGCATGTTCTTTGTGGCATTGACAAGTTTTCAAAATTACAGACCAGCTTAGTAGACTGTCCTGCATTTTGGAGTTGTCTGATTACTTCCTCATGGTTCAGGTTAAGTATTTTTGGGAGGCGTACTGTTTAGACGATGATTTGTCTTTCTCTGCTCAAATTGAAGTTGTCTCTAATTTGCTCAATGGGATAAATGCTTTTTTAAAATAACTTCACAAAAAATTGCTATATTTTAAGAAATTTGGACCAAAAACCCCTACTATGTTCTTGTTTATATCCTAGCATCTGTTCATATGGAAAATAAGAACTGAGTTTCACTGGGGATTTTCCTTTATTGCCACTTACCAACTTCTATTATTGAGAAGAAAATATAATCTGACTTTTAATAGTTTTTGGGTGTTTTTTTTCCAAACATTTAAAGATGAAGGTAATTTTGTTATTATTGGAATATGGCCATTTTCCCTTAAAGGAATCATCTTAGTAATGCTGTCTTTATTAATGCCAAATGTGTTATTAGAATGCCAGGTAGGGCCCTGGCTAGGTGGCTCAGTTGGTTAGAGTGTTGTCCCATACACTGAAAGGTTCAGTGTTCAATTCCTGGTTAGGGCACATGCTTTGGTTGCAGGTTCAATCCTTAGTTGGGATTCATATGGGAGGCAGCCAATCAATGTTTCTCTCACAGATTGTTGTTTCTGTCTCTCCCTTCCTCTCTAAAAAAAATTTTTTTTAAAATTTAAATGCCAGTTAGGTACTGGAAAAATCAGGGGTACACTTTGTAAAGTATATGATTGCCTAACTACTATGCTGTACACCTGTAATCAGTACAAAATAATATTGAAATGATAAAAAGAAATAAAAAAAAGCTAACCCTAGATGTTTTTCCTAAAGATTATACTCAATAATTTTTCCATACTATAATTTATAAAGAAAAATTTCATTGACTTTTAAACATGTGATTTATCCATCTTTATTTTCAGCTGCAGGAATAGAGATGAATCAAATTGTTGGCCTTGGCATTTCAACACAGAGAGCAACTTTTATTACGTGGAACAAGTAAGTGTGATAAGCCTTCTGTTGCAGGGTTCATATCACAGTGAATACCTGTTTTGGGAGTTTCAAGTTTGTGGATTAAGAACAGTTTTGTTTTGTTAAGAGGGATGAAAGTAAGCCTACTTTCTGCCTTATTAAAATACTAGTGGCCCGGTGCACAAAATTCGTGCTGGAGGGGGGATCCTTCAGCCCATCCTGCACCCTCTCCAATCTGGAATCCTGTGGGATCGGGCCTGAACCAGCAGTTGGACATCCCTCTCGCAATCTGGGACTGCTGGCTCCTAACTGCTCATCTGCCTGCCTGCCTGATTGCCCCTAACTGCCTCTGCCTGCCTGCCTGATTGCCCCAACCCCTCTGCCTGCCTGCCTGATTGCCCCTAACCTCTTTGCCTGCCTGCCTGATTGCCCCTAACCTCTTTGCCTGCCTGCCTGATCGCCCCTAACTGCCTCTACCTGCCTGCCTGATTGCCCCTAACTGCCCTCCCCTACTGGCCTGATCTCGCCCCCCAACTGCCCTCCTCTGCTGGCCTGATCTTGCCCCAACTGCCCTCCCCTGCCAGCCTGGTTGCCCCTAACTGCCCTCCCCTGCTGACCTGATCTCGCCCCCAACTGGCCTCCCCTTCTGGCTTGATCTCGCCTCCAACTGCCCCCCTCTGCCGGCCAATTTGGCTCTGATTGGTCAGTTTCTATGCCTGTCAGCGTCAAAAGCTCTGCCTACTAGGCAGCCATTGGCTCCTCACAGTTCACCCAGATTTGGTTCTGATTGGTCGGTTTCTATGCCAGTCAGCGTCTCTGGGCCTATCAGCAGGGCCTGATTAGAAAGGTGGGGCTGATCAGCAGTCCCGGTGGATGCCTGGAGAAAAATGGAGGCGTGGCTGCTGACCAGGCCCAGAAAGAAAGAAAGAGGCAAGTGCTGATCAACAGCTGCCACAGAGGCTACGGATCAGACCCTGCTTCTGTCTTCAGGCCTCTCTCCGGGTCTGATTCGCAGCCCCCCTCAGCAGTCAGTGCTGGGTCACCGTGCCTGCAGCTGTAGCCGTCAGTGCTGGGTCGCCACGGCAACCCAGCGCTGACTGAAGGACTGACTTCCGGTTGGTCGAGCCTCCCAGTCGTTGTGAATGTGATGGACTCAGGGTTTTTATATATTAGGACTAGAGGCCTGATGCACGAAATTCGTGCAAGGGGCTCAGCTCTCGCAGCCACAGTGGCTTGCCTCGGCCTTCACACCCGTGGCTTCGTCCGCAAGGTTGTCCAGAAGGATGTCCAGAAAATTGTTCAGCTGTCCGGTCTAATTAGCATATTGCACTTTTATTATTATAGATAATGGAACATTTTCTGCTCCGTGGTCCCCGGGGAGCCATTGTGCCTGTAATGCTGGCAGGTTCTACAGGCTCCCTGACATGACAGTTCTGCTCATTTTTGAGAGAAAAAGAGAGGCAGACTGGATCTAATATATTGTTCATCCCAGTCTCAGCCAGCAACTTCCCTTCCCAACTCACTGTCTTCTCCTGTGTCCACAGTGTGTTCTGTCTCTGTGGCCACAGAAACAGTATTTTCCTTATAGATGCTGTCAAGAAGTCTAAACTTTGAACTTCCTTTTTGTTTTTCTCCTTGTGCCCGTTCCATCCTACCACCTTCTGATGCCAGGAAACTTGTTATTTATTTACTTTTCTTCAGTTCTTAAGTTTTTTTGTTTTTGTGTGTGTGTTTTTTCTTCAAATTTTTAGGTTAAAAAATTTTCACTACCTTTAATCATGTCCTCTTTCTACTACCCCACTTACCTGTATTCCAAAATTAGTCTAAATAATATCTCCTCCATTTTGGTTGCTTTTGTAATTCCTTTTGTAAAAAAAATTCTTTTTTTTTTTTAAATATATTTTATTGATTTTTTTAAAGAGAGAAAGGGGGAGAGAGAGAGAGAGAGAGAGAGAGAGAGAGAGAGAGAGAGAAAGAGAAACATCGATCAGCTGCCTCCTGCACACCCCCTACTGGGGATGTGCCCGCAACCAAGGTACATGCCCTTGACCGGAATCGAACCTGGGACCTTTCAGTCTGCAGGCTGACGCTCTATCCACTGAGCCAAACCGGTTTCGGCTGTAAAAAAAAATTCTTAAGCTGTTTTGTTTCTTCAGTCCTCTACCTCTCAGGGAGGCTTCTGCCAACTAACCTCAGATCAGGGTGTGTGCCAATTAGTAACATAAGCTGAGAGTCCCAGGAGCCAGGGTTCACTCAGCACCGGGCACTGAGAGGGAGGATGGCACTATGCTGGTTGCTGAACTGAATGTAAAGATGAATAAGAATGCGAGCCCTCAGGAAACCAAGATGGTGGCATAGGTAAGCACCTAAACTGCTGCCTCGCACAACAATTTCAAAACTACAACTAAAAGACAGAACGGACATCATCCAGAACCACAGGAAGGCTGGCTGAGTGGAAATTCTACAACGAGAAGGAAAGAGGAAAGCACGCAGAGAATCAGAGGAGCTGCAAAGGGCTGAGGTACGGAGACACACGCAGAGAGGAAGGGCGGCTGAGTGCCTGGCTGGCTTTCTCTGGAGGGAGAGGGAAGGAAGCTCCCGACTGCACTGAACCCCAGTTCCGACTGCACTGAACCCCAGTTCCGGGTGAATCCCTGTGGACCCAGGCTCATATAGGGGGAGTCGGGACTGTCAGGTAGAGAGAAAGGCACACAGAGACTCGGAGACTCAGGGGAGCCGTGGCAGGCAGGGGTCTGGAAGTGCGCACGCAAGTTCGCGCAGAGAAGACTGACTGCTGAGGTTGCCGCTGGCTTTCCCTAGTGGGAGGGAGTCAGAAGCTCTCGACTGCACTGAACCCCAGTTCCGACTGCACTGAACCCCAGTTCTGGGCGAGGCCCTGGGGACCCAAGCTCTTACGGGGGCAATTTGGACTGTCAGGTGGAAACTCAGGGGAGCCGTGAAAGGCAGAGTTCTGGAGGCGCGCGCGCAAGTGCGCACAGAGAGGACTGACTGCTGAGTGTGCTGCAGGCTTTCTCTAGCTGGAGGGAACCGGAAGCTCCCAAATGCTCTGAACTTCAGTTCCAGGCGAGAATCTGGGAATCCAGATTCATTGGGGGAGAAACTGGACTGTCTGACAGTGGGCGAAACTTGAGGGCAGCTTTCTCTCAGAGGTGCTGCAGCGATTACCGTGGGACACTGACCCAGAGGTCTCATAGGGCAGGGCTGACGGGAAGCCAAGACTGTCTGCTCAGCCCTGAGACTCCGCCCCATCCAAGCTGAGCACAAAGGCTTTTGCAATTTTGCAGACCTGGTCCCATAAGGCTGTCTCCAGCATAGAAGGTCTCCTGGCGTAGACACAGCTGATACTCACAGCCAATTGGCCTGGAAGTCAATTCCTCCCAGTGATACCAACAACAATCAAGACTAAACTACAACAAGACTGTACACACAGCTCAGAAAGGGGTGCACCAAGAGTGTCCACCTCAGGTAACTGGGGAGGCCGAGCCACTGGGCCATATAGGACACCTAGCACACAAAGCTACCCTACCAACTCAGGGAAGCAGCAAAAATGCGGAGACAAACAGATCACAAATGAAAGAAATGGAGGAAAGCAACCAACTGGATACAGAGTTCAAAACCACGGTTATAAGGTTTTTCAAGAATTTCCTAGAAAATGCCGATAAATTTAGCGAGAACCTCGAAGATATGAAAAAGGAACAACTAGAAATTAAACATACACTGACTGAAATAAAAAATATTATACAGAGACCCAACAAGCAGACTAGAGGAACACAAGAATCGAGTCAAAGATTTGAAATTCAAAGAAGCAAAAAACACTCAACCAGAAAAGAAAAAAGAATCCAAAAATTGGAAGATAGTGTAAGAAGCCTCTGGGACAACTTCAAGCGTACCGACATCAGAATTTTGGGGGTGCCAGAAAAAGAGAGAGAGCAAGATACTGAAAACCTATTTGAAGAAATAATGACAGAAAACTTCCCCCATCTGGTGAAAGAAATAGACTTACAAGTCCAGGAAGCGCACAGAACCCCAAACAAAAGGAATCCAGAGAGGACCACACCAAGACACATCATAATTAAAATGCTAAGAGCAAAAGACAAAGAGAGAATATTAAAAGCAGCAAGAGAAAAACAGTTAGTTACCTACAAGGGAGCACCCATACGATTGTCAGCTGATTTCTCAACAGAAACTATGCAGGCCAGACAGGAGTGGCAAGAAATATTCAAAGTGATGAATAGCAAGAACCTACAACCAAGATTACTCTAACCAGCAAAGTTATCATTCAGAATTGAAGGGCAGATAAAGAGCTTCACAGATAAGAAAAAGCTAAAGGAGTTCATCACCACCAAACCAGTATTATATGAAATGCTGAAGGGTATTCTTTAAGAAGAGCAAGAAGAAAAAAGTAAAGATAAAAATTAGGAACAACAAATACATATCTATCAACAAGTGAATCTAAAAATCAAGTGAATTAAAAATCTGATGTACAGAATAAACTGGTGAACATAATAGAATCAGAGGCATAGAATGGGAGTGGACTGATAATTCTCCGGGGGAAAGGGGTGTGGGGGGTGCGGGAATAGACTGGACAAAAATCGTACACCTATGCATGAAGACAGTGCGGGGGAGGTAAGGGCAGAGGGTGGGGTGGGAACCGGGTGGAGGGGAGCTTTGGGGGGAAAAGGAGAAACAATTGTAATAATCTGAACAATAAAGATTTATTAAATTAAAAAGAAAAGAATGGGAGCCCTCAAGGTAGTTATCTATTTATATAAAAACCCTGGGTGTAACACCCGTCACGACAGAAGCTCGACCAATTGGAAGGAAGTCAGTCCTGCAGGGGTCACATTGGCAATGGCTGTGCCCTCCCTAAGCTGTTTCCGCTAAGGACAGAGGACGTTTGAGGGAGGAAACGGCGCTTTGGAGCGGCCCTTGGAGCATGGAGGCACTGAGTCCTGGGTCGCCGAGGCAACGGCTATGCCCTCCCCGAGCTGTTTCCCTTGAGGGCGAGGTTTGAGGGAGGAACCCACCCTCGGAGCATGGAGGCATATCTTTATAAAGTTTTAATACATTATATTAGAGGTCGTGGTGGTACTTTTTACCCACAGCATCTACAGGAATTGCTACAAATTTACTTCTTGGTGGAAGAACCTTTCATTCCCAATATAAATTACCAATTCCATTAAATGAAACTTCAATTTCTAGACGCAATATAAATAGTGAAATTGCTAAAACTATTAAAAAGGCCCAACTTCTCATTATTGGTGAATGCACCATGGCATCCAGTCATGCTATAAATGCCATAGACAGATTACTAAGAGAAATTACGAATTTGATTGTTGTATTTGGTGGGAAAGTTCTCCTTCTTGGAGGGGATTTTTCAACAATGTCTCAGTATTGTACTGCAGGCTATGCGATCGGCCATAGTACAAACGAGTTTACAGTACTGTAATGTTTGGGGATGTTTCAGAAAGTTGTCTCTTTCAACAAATATGAGATCAGAGGATTCTGCTTATAGTGAATGGTTAGTAAAACTTGAAGATGGCAAACTTGATAGCAGTTTTCATTTAGGAATGGATATTATTGAAATCCCCTGTGAAATGATTTGTAATGGATCTATTATTGAAGCTACCTTTGGAAATAGTATATCTATAGATAATATTAAAAATGTATCTAAATGTGTGATTCTTTGTCCAAAATATGAGCACGTTCAAAATTAAATGAAGAAATTTTGGATATACTCGATGGAGATTTTCACACATATTTGAGTGATGATTCCATTGATTCAACAGATGATGCTGAAAAGGAAAATTTTGCCATCGAATTTCTTAGTAGTATTACTCCTTCGGGAATGCTGTGTCATAAATTAAAATTGAAAGTGGGTGCAATCATCATGCTATTGAGAAATCTTAATACTAAATGGGGTCTTTGTAATGGTACTAGATTTATTATCAAAAGATTACGACCTAACATTATTGAAGCTGAAGTATTAACAGGACCTGTAGAGGGAGAGGTTGATCTGATTCCAAGAATTGATTTGTCCCCATCTGACACTGGCCTCCCATGTAAATTGATTCAATGACAGTTTCCCGTGATGCAAGCATTTGCGATGACTATTAATAAATCACAAGGACAAACTCTAGACAGAGTAGGAATATTCCTACCTGAACCCATTTTCGCACATGGTCAGTTATATGTTGCTTTTTCTCGAGTTCGAAGAGCGTGTGATGTTAAAGTTCTAAATACTTCCTCACAAGGGAAATTAGTCAAGCACTCTGAAAGTGTTTTCACTCTTTATGTGGTGTACAGGGAGATATTAAAATAAATTTAATCACGTTATCAGTCATTGTTTGCATCACTGTTGTTTTTATATCATGTTTTTGTTGTTTTCATATCATGTTTTTGTTGTTTTTATATCATGCCTCTGTTGTTGTTATATCCTTTTGTTACTGTTTATTTCTTAATTTATGTATTATTTTCATATACATTTTACTAATTTCCTTTCATCTCTCACACTTCTATTATAGAGAAAGGGCAAATAGCAATATTAAAATATTTCCTCTAATTAATTCCATTTTAATGTGCACAAATTTTGTGCACTGGGCCTCTAGTAGTTTCATACTACAAGTCCATAAATTACTGTGTTCTCACAGTACCAAAATATCTTTTTTTGTAGTACTTATGTTAATGGCTTTTACTAATTACTTATGACACAAAATACATTAAGAGCCACAGAGTACTATAAAGTGTTAGAGAGATTTAAGGCAATTCATTTATAATATTGCCATTCATGTTTCTCCTTAATTTCTCCATTTACTGTTGGCAGTGGCAGAGATAAAATAAACTTAAATCACTGCTCAGTGAATATCAAAATATATGCTGCTACTGGAGCTCGGGATTCTACATAGTCTTCTACGGTGTTATGAATTAATATACTACTTTCATCTTATATCTTCTCCCTGCTGCAGTAGCTGTAAACATATGATGCTTCATGCTGTCTTGGAAACTTGGAACATATAATACATTTTGTTGGGAGTGTTCACCCTCCTTGTTTTTTCTGACTCATCCTTCAGAGCTCAGTTCCATTGTCATTTCTCAAAGAAGCTTTTCCTGACCCCCTTCCTGTAAAATATACACATGGCACCAGTGTTTCTCCTTTATAGGACTTACTAGAGACCTGGTGCATGAAAATTTGTGCACTGGGTGGGGAGAGGGGCAGGTCCCTTAGCCGGGCCTGCCCCCTCTAACAGTTCAGGAATCCTCAGGGGATGTCCTACTAACAACTTAGGCCCCCTCCCCTGAGAGTGGGCATAAGCCACAGTCTGGCCTCCCTCTGTGGGAGGCGACCGGGGCCGATTAGGGGAAGGCACTGCCCCATAACCCTGCTGCTCCTGCTGCTGCTGCCTCTGGCCTCCCTCTGTGGGCTGATCAGGGGAAGGCTGCTGCTGCCACTGCCAGCCTCGGTGGCTGCCGGCCCTCCTCAGCCCTTACAGCCACCGCAGCTTTGTTCAGGACGACCAGAAACGTCCCGTCTATCCAGTCTAATTAGCATATTACCTTTTTGTTAGTACAGATTACTGTTATAAGTAGACCATTGTATAATTATTTGTTTGACTTCCCTGGTAGAAGATATATTCACAGGGGCAAAGATGAGATGTCTCTCTGTTCACAGCTGTGTCCCAGCTCCTGGCACATATTGCTATATAAGTTTTTGCTGAATCAGTGATTAATAATAAGATTCAAGTGTATAAGTAGCTGCTATTGTAGAATGGATCTAAAGAATCATATATCAATAGATTTAATATCTGTCAAACACAATCTGATAGTTATTATCAAATACCTCTTTGGTATCTGGACCAGGTGGTGAGAATCTGAAAGTGAAAAGACTGTGCCCTCACAGTCCAGTGGTAGATACAGATGTGTGCATAGATAGTTGGGGTGTAGCCTGATAGATGTCTGTCCTATAGACTGCATTATACCTGGCAATGGAAGTGCTGGAGCGGGAGACTGAATAGCGGAGAAGAGGGAGTTAGGGAAGGTTTCCCAGAGGCACTGAAGCCAAGTGTTTTTTGTTTTTGTTTTTTTGGTTAATCCTCACCTGAGGATATTTTTTTCCATTGATTTTTTTTCTGTTTTTTTATTTTTTATTTTTTTTTATAGAGAGTAGAAAGGAGGGAGGGAGGGAGAAAGAAAGAGAGAAAGACATCTATGTGAGAGAGAAACATTGATTGGTTGCCTCCTGCACGTGCCAGAGATTAAATCTGTCAATGACTGGAAATAGGGCCTGCGACCCTTCAGTCCATGGGCTGACACTAACCACTGAGTTACCAGCCAGGGCTCGAACCAAGTCTTGAAGGAAAAATAGAAGAGCAAATTACTGGCAAGAGCATGAGGAATAAGAGACGGGTGTGTCTGAAGCATCAGAAGTACTTTGGAGCCGAAACCGGTTTGGCTCAGTGGATAGAGCGTCGGCCTGCAGACTCAAGGGTCCCGGGTTCGATTCCGGTCAAGGGCATGTACCTTGGTTGCGGGCACATCCCCAGTAGGGGGTGTGCAAGAGGCAGCTGATCGATGTTTCTCTCTCATCCATGTTTCTAACTCTCTATCCCTCTCTCTTCCTCTCTGTAAAAAAATCAATAAAATATATTTTTTAAAAAAAAAAGTACTTTGGAAATTAGGGGGTGAAATAGGGATGGCGCCACACTGCAGCATTGGCCTCCTCCCCGACTCTGACTTACCTCTGACCATCCTCCTCCTGTCCTAGGCTCCAGCCACATGGGCATGCTCTCTGTTTCTGACCCTGGCTGCTACATTTGGAAGGAGTGACTTTGCACCTGTTGTTCCCTCTGCCTGGATCTCTCTTACCTGAGACTTACCTCTTTCTCATTCAGACCCTACCTCCAAGATCACTTCTTCTAAGAGACCTTCCATGACCATTTCACTTTCCCATCACTTTGTTATTTTATTGTTTTCATATCACATACTCTGTAAAATTTTTGTGTGCTTCTTTGCATATGTATTCATTACATGTCTCTGACAAGTAAGAAGTTCCGTGAGTATTGGGATTTTTGTCTGCCCTGTTCTCACTGGGTACTTCACACCTAGGACAGTACCTGGCACATAGTAGGCACTCACATCTTTGAGTGATTGAGGTGAAACTGGAGGTTCCCAGGTTGTAGTAAGAAGTTTGCCTCTTATAACCCGTGGGGAATCATCAGAAGGTGCTCAGTAGGAGAGTGATATGACCAAACTGACATTTTAGAAAGAATGTTCTGGGAGCAAGGCGGACAGTGGGTTTGGAGAGAATGAGACTGCAGCTGGAAAATCTCTCTGAAGGCTATTATTCAGGTCTCTGATGTCATATCTGAAAAGATACCTCACCCCCAGTTACTCTGTTCCTTTAGCATAATTATTATATGAAATAATATGTTTATTTACTCATTTATTTCTTATCCCCATCAGAATATAAGCTCCAGGGATGTTAAGAACCTTTCACTCCAAGGTTTTGGCTGAAGCAGCCGAAGGGTATCATGAACTCAGGTGTGGCATGCTAGAGAAAGCAGTAGCAGGTTTAGGGTGGACATGCTGCATTTGAGATGGCGTGGGGCAGTCTTAGGAGACACAAGGAAGGCAGCTATTTGTGAGGGGACAGAACTGAAGTGAGAGGCTGCCATGCAAGTACGGATTGTTGAGTGGTTCTGTGATGACTGCATTCATGAGTGGGGGTCAGATTTTTCAGTGAGTGCAGCTTGTTAAAAAGAGAAGGAGACCAGGGATGCAACCCTCAACAAACACCAGCTTTTAACGGGCAGTCAAGGGAAGAAAAGTCTGCAAAGGAAACCAGTAAGAGGCACTTAGGTACGAGGAGACACAGCACAGTGCTGTCACAGAAGCTTAGGGGAGGGACGGTGGAGCATTATTGCAGGAAGGCCACATCACACTGAAAGGGGCCTGTAAACCTGGGAGCTCTGGTGACCTTACTGGTTTGTACTTGATTTAGGTACTGTGGGGAATGAGGAAACATTGAGGGGCTCAGCTAGGTGGGGACATCTGGGGTCAGGAGAGATTTTTTGGTTCTGCTTCAAAGATGAGGAGGTTAGGTGTGTTTAGAGAAGAGAGTTGAAGGACTATTTGATTTAATGAAGTGATGGAAGAGACAAGAAGGCATGGAGAGAGAGAGCACAGGTGGAGACGCCAGCCTTAGGCTTGAGAGGAAAGATTTTCCTCTGAACCGAGGAAAATGCATGATGGCTGCAGGTAGAGGAGTGGGAAGTTGAGGAAGGTAATTTCAGTCTTCCGATTTTCTTGAGATTTCTAGGGCTGGAGAAATGAAAATTTGGAGGTGCCATTTGTGGGGAATGGAGAAGAAAGTAATGTAGGACAAGAGACAAACTTGTATCATTTTAAGTGATGTTGAGAGCATAGGCAAGGTTGTATTCCTTAAGTGTGATATATGGTACCAATTTACAAGGCTGGGTGACTTTTCTTCAACCCCTCTCAATGCTTCTGGTATTGAAAGTGGAGAGAGAAGATCCCAGGTTAGGAGTTGAAAAGCTTGTTAACAAGGGGCATCATGTAAAATAGTGGAGTACGAAGTTGGAAAGAGAGATTGGAATAAACTATCTCAGAACTCTGGAACCTGATTGACTCTTTTAACAACTGGGGGAGTGCTGAATGAAAGTAGAGGCTGCTGTTCTTAGGTAAGAGAGGGCATGTCCTCCATTCCTCAGCCCTGTTGCGGGTATGGGGAAAGCAGCCCACATCCCTGGAGCAAGTAGCTGGTGCCAGGGCAGACGTGGGGACCTTGTCCTACAGAAATGTCCGCTGATGTGGTTGGATGGATTGGCAGTGCCCTACAAGACTGGTTCTGATGTTTGTTCCAACTATGGCACTCTCAGCCCTCTCAGCTACAGCGACTTCCTTAGGCAGCATCTGTTGGAAGATTTAAAGGCCCATTACCTTTATGGGCACATTTGGAGCCAGACATTTAAGGAAATATTTCTCAGATCACTAGCTGATCACAGAGATAACAGAACAGAAGTTTCAGACACTTCAGTGACCACCCAACAAGGAATAATACACTTTGCAAAAATAATTTGGCAAGGTCACAAACTGAAAGCTCCAGTCCTCAACAGGGAAAAATCAGCACGGTCGGGGTGGGAAGGCAGGTTCTGGAGCACTGGCTGACTTAAAGAACTGGTCATGACTCACGAACGTTGGACAGATTGACCTATTAGAAACTAAAATGATACATTCAGGTATAAAATTACACATAAATAGTATAATTTAAAATTGTACCATTTAGAATCCATGACTTCATATAACCACTTTCAACACCCTTAATTACTGTCTTTTCTGTAAACAGCACCCCTCTGTATTCAGCCTCACAAGTTACTACAGCAAAGTGCATTTTTATATGTTAAACTAACAAAAGGAAAAATTAACGTGTGTGAGATTGTCACAAGTGTCTCACTCATGCATTGCTGTCATATTCTATAACATATCATGTTTGTTTTTATATAAAATTAATGTCCCCAAATACTTAACAAGTAAAACTGG